>JAGFBZ010001375.1:0-23311 GCA_018398805.1 Hirundichthys speculiger
CCTTTGGGAGGAGGGAGGGAGTGTATATTTTCAAAGTCTCACTTTGAGTTGGATTGCTGGAACCATTTTTTCAAAGATCACTTACCCCACCTTTAAATCAATTTGAATGTATTTAAAAAAAATCGATTCAAATCCTTTTTTTTTCTTCCAAAAATCACAGCATGCCTAATTCTGATACAACAAAGATGTGAGAAAAAAAATCAAAAGTTGTTTCTCCATTTAGAGTATTCTGGTACTTTTACAACACTATGCTAAAGCCCTTTTGTGATACATCTAATCCTGCAGTTGTTGATGATGATGATAATAACTTTTATTTATACAGCACTTTTTAAAACAAATGTTACAAAGTGCTCCCAATCAAGCCAAGGCACTAAAATACATTGTTTAATAAAATCAGGGAAATAAGTTAAGGAGAGTCTTAAAAGCAGGCGCTGATGCAGCTGACCTGATGTCCTCAGGCAGGTCATTCCAGAGCCCAGGGGCCCAAACTGAGGACGTTTTGTCCCTTTTTGTCCTCAGCCAGTCTTCAGTTTAGGGCTGCTTCTGTTTTTGCTGTTTTAGTCACACTGAAATGTTTCAGATCATCAAAAAATGTTTAATGTCAGTCAAAAAATAACCTCAATAAATTAAAATAACAGTCTTTAAATGATTATTTATTTATTTTTATTTTTAAGTGAATAAATCATGAGTTGACTGTGATTGACAGCATTTTTGGAAAGCTGAGTTCAGTTTTACAAACTACACCAACTCCTGATTACTGCCAGACCTGTAGAATCAAGAAATCAGTTGAACAGATCTGGTGTAACAACAGGCTAAAAGATCTCAAAAGGCAACACATCCTGCCCCCAAGCTAAAGAAATTAAAGATGAACTAAGAAACAAAGCTATTGACGTCAATCAGTCTCTGAAGGATTACAAAGGCTTCAGGACACCAGTGAACCACTGTGAGAGTCATTATCCACAAAAGGAGAAATCATGGAACAGTGGTGAACCTTCCCCTGAGTGGCCAGCCTACCAAAATTACTCCAAGAGCTCATAAACTTCTATTGCCTCTATTGCCTCAGTTAAGGTGAGTGCTCATGATTGGACATTAAGAAAGAGACTGGGTTAAGATGGATTCTATGAGTTCCCAGGTGAAAATCACTGCTGGCCAAAAAAAACACAAAGGTTCATCTCAGACTGGCCAAAAAACATCTTTATGATCCCCAAGACTTCTGGGAAAATATTCTGTGGACAGAAGAACTTTTTGGAGGGTGTGGGTCCTGATACATCTTGCTTAAAACTAACTCTGCATTCCAGGAAAAGAACATGATACCGACAGTCAAACGTGGTGGTAGTGTGATGATCTGAGACTGCTTTGCTGCTTCAGGACCAGGACAACTTGCTGCAATTGATGGAACCAAGAATTCTGCTCTCTACCAGAAAATACTGGAGAAGAACGTTTGCCATCAGTTCATGGGCTTAAGCTCAAGCACACTTGGGTTTTTTTTTGTGTTTTTTTTTACTCAGGTTATCTCTATCCGAGATTAAAATTTGTTTGATGATCTGAAATATTTAAGGGTGACAAAAAAAGCAAAGGCAGAAGAAATCTGTCAGGGGACAGATACTTTTTCACAGAACTGTATATACTACAGCTTTCCTCTTTTCTCTTCTGCCTGGGCTTTGGCATAGTTCTGCATGGATCTGTTTGCCAAAGTGCTGAAGTAATTTCAACAATGCATCTTGGACTGTACTTCTGGGCAGTCCTGATTTGTTTTTCTTTCAACCTACCCAGTGGAAAATGTTAGACAGCAGTATATCTATCTTATGATTACTGCAGGCGTCATCCGGCACTCTGCCTGGGTGTTCCGTCAGCGGAGTCGTGGACTAAAGTCCATGGAAGTCGAAAAACATGAGGCAATCTGTGTTACAGTATCTGTTCTCATCAGTTCCTTGGAAATCCCGGCAGAGCGCTTATTTAATGAAGACTTAACATCAAAGCACCTATTAGCTAATCCTGCTTTGTCCTGCAAAGGGTCTTAAGGAGATGGAACTGATCTCAGCCCCAGTTTCTTTAAAAAAAATCACCATATAACCTAACTTCATGTTTTCTGAGCAACGGAGCACTTGGAGAAACCACAGACCACTGTACCACTAACTTGCCCCAAAACAGCCCAGAAATATAACCTCCTGTCTTCTGAATTTCCCAATGAGTGCAGAACATAGAAAAGGAAATAAAAAAGGAAAATAGAAATGCCCTGTCAAATAAAAAGTGGATGTGGTTAGATCTTGGTAATATGGGCTCAGAAGAGTCTACAAAAATGTTTTTCACCTTCTCCAGATGTTTCCAGTGTCCAAAAGAGAGCAGAAAATTGAAAGCACAAAATATCAGGTTTATCAGAACAGTCAACTTTAAACAATGAATTTTTATCAAAAACCCTTTTTCATTTTTAGCAGCATCCTTTATAGATTTTAAAGTATAAATTCTAATTACAGTAGACATGTTGCACTGTGCTAACTGGTGAGCTTTCAAGATGTTTGGAGACAACATTGGACATTTCCAAGCTGGTCATTTCTAAGTGCACCTAATAATAGTACCTGCCTCACTAACGTCGTTAGATAAATGTGTAGTGTGGGGAAAAATGTTTACCTCCTCTTTTTTGAAAGCTAGCCCACACATACCTTCTAATGTCGTGATCTTTTTTTTTATAACAGCAGCAGAGGAAAAAAGTTTACAACCTCTAAGACTGCTACAATGAAAAAAATCAACCACATAAACTACAGTCACCCTCAAATATCATGTTCTGGGTCTCTGAAAATCACCCACAGACAATTCGCATTGTAGTAGACACTACATAAATAAAGTTGAATTGAATTGAAATATATGAGAATTATACATTTATTTCCGTTTGAAAAATGGAAAATACCAGGTTATGTTGACCTTTACATTGTACTTTACTTATACCCATAAAAGTTCAGTCATTCCAGTTCCAACGTTAAAAGCAATCAGTGCCCTGAGATTAATCTATGTGATAGCTTATTTTATTTCTAGATATGTCTTTTGTTAAGAATACCCCAGTATCTCTTTTGTTTGAACCCTTAACATCTGAAGATCAAGAAGGGGAAAAGCAAGCATGAGAGTAGTTGGGTAAACAGAACTTTACTCATGCATTACGTCTTCCCCATTTAGATAAGTTAAAACAAAACAAAAAAAAACAAACAACAGCTGTCTGTTGTTGTTCTGTCTTGCACACTCTGCATAATAACTATAATAACAAGGCAATCAGTCCTCTTTACTGATAACAGCCCTTATTACATTACAAACATAAATATATATTTTTTTTTGTGTTTGATTGTTTAAAGTTTGGTCTCCACATACCAAATATCAAAGACAAATGTTCCAAGAAATGGCTCAATTGATGTAGACAAAACATTCATGTCCTCTGTAAAACCTTAGGATTAAGGATGTTTTATCTTTATCTTTTTATACAACAGTCTTGATTCTTCTTGCTGGCACAGCGGGCATGTGATACCTTAGATTCTTCCAGAACTTTCTGTTTGAGGACAGTGTAGTGAATTTGTTCATTGTGTCAACGTCTTTCTTCCACTTCAAAGCTCCTTGTTTCCTTTTAATATATCGCAGAGACTCTGGAAGGCAACTATAATCCACAGGACCATCTGGTGAAACGGAACATAATGTGTTAAAACCAATATTGATATTTTGTTTTGATTAAACACCATTTCATATTGCATAGTTGCAGCTGTATTGATGTAGACATCAGCTCAAAGTATCTGATGTAGGAAAACCTCTAAGGGCCCGATCTTCCGCCAAACCTCCTAAAGCTGCTATTATGGGATAGCGGGTAGCGGGAGGAGTACGATCAGGGCCTAAATGTATTCACACTGAGAAGTTGATACCACCCTTATGATTGTGGGGTTTTTTTTGTTTGTTTGTTTTTTTTTTTTGCTTCTAAAGCTTTGGGTTCAAGTCACATGTAGTTTTGGGTCTTGAGCTTTTCCTGAATACTTTACTGACCCTTTCGGGGATCAGTAAAGTATTTTTCAATGTGAACTGAAATGAATTGATTCAACTCGAGAGATATGATATATCATAGTTCAATAGATTACATCAATTCTAGATGTGTTATTTAAGTTTCCTCTGCAATTTATATATTTTATTTTTTATGTGATCAGTCACTTTGTGAAGTAAAAATCCAAACAGTAAAGAACTCTATAGACGTTTTGAACCAACTCTTTTCCACCAGCAGATGTTGATGAGCAAACAGATCTTACATAGACTGAAGGAGGAGAGTTTGTCCTCACCAGTTTCCACCAAAATTACTTTGGGGTCATTCTGAATTAGAGCATCATGAAGGCCGACTCTCTGCTCGTATAACAGCTGGTTTTGTTTTTCACATGAAGATGGGGTGTACTCCATTTTGTTATGAGATGACAAGATGATTAGCAGCCTGCGGCACTGACACATTGCAGCAGAAATGTTGTCATGCATGGCTGTAAGAGAGTAAAGACAAGGAACACAATAGATAAAACACAGCTTCTCTAAAAATCAACAGTGTGATGCAAAGTACAATATGAGTTTAACACTTCCTCTGGGAGCCAACATTACTTTTTTGGGGGGAAATTTCAGTTTCCACAAAAACCAAAATATCAGTGCATCAGTACTTTTTTCAATCAGTCATCCAACAAATGCAACAAATTCAGTGTTCAACAAATACAATCCATCCTTTCATCCATCCATTCTTCCATGGTCAGAGGGAGCTGGAACATGTTCTAACTAACTTTGAAATATTGTTGTTCTTTCTCAATTGTTTTTCTTTTTTTCATTTTTATATTATCAGATTTTTTTTTTTAAGTTTATTAACTGTTGACTTCATCTTTGTGTTATGACAAATGTGCTTTTACACCACAGGAACACTGTGAAAGAACCCTGAGTTTGATTTTGTTTCGGTGAAGGCAGGTCAACAAACCTCTACTGTATACAGGTTCTGTGATTATTTATTCTCAATTTTCTGGTTATATTCTTTGAAGCTTTCCATGTGTCTGTCCCCAACCTTCTCCAGGACAGTCGTCCCGTCCTCTGATGTACAGAGAGTAGCCTTGCTGTTGCTCCAATTCCTCAGACAGTTTCTGCAGAGTGAGTCTTGTCCTCTCATTCGAACTTGTGGTTTTGGGTTGGAAGAAACATACGTAGGCATCGTAATGCTTCCCATCTGAAACTGATGAGAAAACAATCTTTTTTTTTTTTGTGCTTCCATTCCATAAATCTACTTGTCATATTGCTCTTTTATGTCCACTACAATCTGCCCATCGCCTAACCAATGTTTAATTGTTGTGCAATAAAAGTCCCTCGTAGCACTTTGTCTGAGCCTGGACTTCAACTCCTTTTTTTTTTTACCTGCTTGTTTGGAAAAATGTGTCATCAGTTTCCTGTACAATAAAATCAGGTCGACTCTGAAGAAGAAGGAGGCAGCCAGGAGGAGAATAACCACGGAGGCAGTCAGACACAGAGCCACATTCAGATAGAAACCACTGTAGTCAGCTGAGGAGAGGAGGCAGACAAATGTAAACAGCCAAAGGACAGTCTGAGGAGGCATGTAAACAAAATAAGATTAAACAAGTGATCTGATGAAATCTCAGGAATTGTAAAACTGTGGAAACTTTTCTTGGCAACAAGCAGTGATTCTGTTCACACACATTTCAAACAAAAGAGGACACTACCTTCTTCTAGCCAGAAAAAGCTTGTCTTTTCTTCAACTGGGCTCTGGATATGGCAACATATGGGGGCATTCAGGAAGTGATGAACAACTTTAGAAATGGACAGAGTGGACTGACAAAGCATCCGTCTCCTTTGAAGACGACTGAAAGAGACAGAAAAAGTTCAAAATGATGTTTCAATCAGACAGCCAACAAGAATATCATGAACATTTTGCCATCATGATATTTTACATGTATTTGCCACAGACGTTAGGAGTCCAAACATTTACTGTTAAAGTGTAAAGTTTCACAAACTTAGCTCAGATCATTTGGATGCTCTGGAGTTATATTAATAACATACTGCTTGTTGTTTCACTAAAGCATCAAGCGTTGATTTCTAGATTTTCTTATTACCTGAAAAATACAGTCCAGTGTGGCGTCTGCTCCATGCTCCATTCCCACTGGGAACTTTACTTGACTTTACTTTCATTCTCTGTGTTTATATTGTTGTGTGAACTGAGCCATATACCTCAGTGCATAAAATTCAACAGCACAACCAGGGAAGAAACTCACCACGTCTCATTCACACTGAGCTCCTCATAGTAATCCGTGTGACTCCCGTCAACAGTCCAGAAGATGGAAAACTCGTCCTGGTCAAAGCCTGTGTAGGCTAAACACCGTAGCTCCGCCCGCCCTCATACCTGCTCAGCGATGACAGTCCAGAATCAAGATGTCATACTATGCACCCTGGTGTTTTCATGAAATTGTCAATGTCTGCTGAAATGTTCTCAGAATTGTTACAGAAACGAGTCCAACAAAAAATCAAACTGGAAATAATGAAATTTAAAAAAAAAAAAAAAAAAAACAAGCTTCACATGAACCAAAGCTTATCCTGACAAAATCAGCTGTAAGACATGATTTGAAAACAGGTTTGTGAATATGTTTAATCACAAAACTTTCTGCATTAAAATCATCAATCAGTGGTGAGATTTAAGGTAAAGTTAAACATTATTCATAGCAGGAATAGGAAAGACAAAGGACTTGAGTGTGGTCACGTAGACGGTACCTGTGCTGTATGTACAGGTACCGTCATGCTACATCAGTATTACTATGGCTGTGTTTTTAATTTGTCAGGTTTGTTACTTGCCCACTTGAATGGTGACCACGCTGTGTTGAGGTGACACCACATGGATCTCTGTCAAATCTGGAATATCTAAATACTCATAATGAGTGTCATAGAGGAGAAGACAGTACAGTTAATACAAAAGGAAGACTGTTATCCATTCATATTCCTGTTTTAATCATTCAGACAGAGAAAAAAAACACTGAAACAAAAATAAATTTCAAGAATGACTGATATGTCTAACAATAATGTAAAATCTGATTAGTCAATTAAAATAATATAAATAAATAAGAGCTTATTTACGGGATTTAACTTGATGAGAGTTCAGAGATGTACAGTACATACCATCTTTAATAGTAAGCTGGATGCTGCGGGCAGCTGTGAACATCCTGCCATCCAAGTTAATGTCTACCAGGCAAGTATATTTTCCCAGAATCACTCTCTGAGGGCAACGGCAACCTCATAAAACCATCCACATCCACTATAATATCCTTTCCTTCTCGCTGCACAGGTTGGCAGTCCTACATGCAGACACAGAGGTTGGAGTTCCTGTTCACAGTGTGATCATGATGTGGTTTAAAGAGCCGTTGAAAATACTTACAAAAGCCTGTAGACAAGGTGACAGGTTGAAAGCCAAAAACAACTTAAATTCAATTGGCTAGAACAAACAAACATTGCAGAAACTGACAACTGTGGTAAAGAAAAACAACTTTAGAGAGAAAAGCTCGTATAATTAGTGTTATAAACTTAAAGGACTATTTATTTGCCAGGCATGTGGATTTTTCAAAGAACAGACAGAGATGAGCGCTTCCAATGACAGCAGATACTTTGATAATTTGATTTTAGAAGAATTTTGATTCTCTATATGCTCTGCATGTGGTAGAACTGACAACAAAGCAGATGTTACACCTGGAGAATGAATCGCTGTGTCCAGACTGGTGCAACACATTTATTTATCAAAGAAATTCCCCTGTACAATCATTTAGCACAATGGTCAGCAATGTTCATTCACTCAACATCTTTCTGTAGCACCAATTCTGTTCTCTGTGAGTTCTGAACTCTGTGTTACACTATAACGAGGAAGAACTGCTGGCAACTAGGCAACTAGGCGCCCTCTGCTGACACTTTGCTGCACTTGCAGTCATTAAGAAAATAGTCTGGTGGTGATCCTAGTGAAATCACAGTAAACTCACAAATTTTGAAATGCATGGACACTCAATTAAAATGGGGATGTATTGATATGTGCATATTGTGTTTGGTATTTTTCCTCTAGGGGCCACACAGACTTTGACTTTGACTTTAAAAAGAACTCACTTTTGTTTGGTCTGTTAAAAATGTTAATTTAAGATCATCTATTGTGTATTAATGTTAAACTATTCATTAAAAACATTGGCTTCCTCCATCTGATCACATGATGTATGAATCTAGCAGAGCCTGGGTTTATGGAATATCTCCTATCGCCAACCCTCCTGTCAGATGGTTGTCAAACTAAAGAGGGAGAAAAAAGAACATAAATGCAGTAAAAGCAGCACATGAACGTTACAGTGATTAACACCTTCATCCATCGAATGTTCCTTGTGCCATTCAATCTGAAGATGTCCTCCTGTTTGCAAGGAAGGCCTTTACTGACTCCCTTTGGGATGGAAACGTTCTCAGGTGGATGAGGACACTCTCCAGTGGTCACTAACACCCTAAATGTCAGCGATCCAGTCTCATTCCTAAATTGAAGGAAGATGGTTGCAGAAACAGATGAGACACATGGGAGAAACTAAAAAAAAAGGTTGAAAATATGTTTTCAAGTGGTTAGTTTTTCCTCCTTATTTTGGAACAGGTTTATAATTACCACTAAGAAATCTCAGTTTATCGTTAATTTTACAGCCAATTAAAGCTTCTCCACAAATCTTTATAATTCTTTTTTCCTATTGTACCACTGCTTATTAACTGTATCCTCCAAAAACAAATAAATAAATGATAAATCTATCCCAGTGTAAACTTGGCGACTAAATTGTGATTGCTATTGTACCAAGATTTCATAGTTTTGGATCAACCAGAAGTAAGTTTTGCTTTGGAAACTATCACAAAAGGGGACAAAATGATAAATCTCAGAACCCTTAAATGGTTATACTTTACATCAGTACTTTTCAAAACGCTGAAGTCTCATACAAATACGATGGGCCAACTATTTACTTCACCATATTTTTCAGACAACAGTTGTCCCTATAGCAGAGTTGTGAAACATCTAAAAAGCTGCCTAAATCCCAAAATGTGTGTGTGTGTGCAAATCTGCATCTTCTTTTTAGTATATCAATCAATCAATCGATACTTAATTAATCATTGTCGTCACAATGATTGTTGCTGTTTATATTCACAATGATGAATATCATCATTTAGATGTCTGAGCTATTAGTTGAGCAAAGCGAGGAATGTGATGTTGTTACTGTTACTCATGGCGCTTATTATTTATGATCTTTCTTGTCTTTAAAAATGACATACTACATTCTGAACAGTCACAGTCGTAACCCTGTGTTAAAAAAATAAGTAGAGAAAATCAGAGAAACCTGCGACCAAATTGTAGGCTTGACACAACATTTCTGTTCAGTAAAGCCTACAGTTAGTCTAAATAACAGTGTGTAGGGGCTAATAGTTATAGGAGCTAAGACTAGAGTAGCCCGTCTTAATCACAGCCTCGTCATAGCTATGCTGCTATAGGCCTACACTGCAGGGGGACGCCAACATGATCCGCTGAGTGGTGTCTTTACTGCTCTTCCTTCTTTCCTTCCCTTTCCTCCTCCCTTCCTCCTCCTCCAGCTCATTCTACAATTAATTAGCAGCACCTTGTTACTGTAACTGTGCTCAATTTATTTTCTTTCTTGTAGTTTTGTTGTGTTGTTTTTGCCCCCCTTTTTTTTTCTCTTTTCTTTCTGTTGTTTGCAGGCCAGAGTTTCCCCAAATTGCATGCTGACTTGAAGTTCCATCCTCTGTCCATCCCAGCGTTTTATCTCCACTGTGTGTGTAGATGTGTTCGGGGTGCCGGCTGGCGTGGTGACCTGGTGATCTAGTCCTCTGACCATCTCACCTCAGTGCTGCTACCTGCATCTGTTTATGTTTATGTGGTCATTATATTTAGTCATTTGTGTGCTCTCCTCTCTCTGTCCTGTTTCTCCCCTCTTTTCTTTCTTTACCCGGCTGGCCTTCGGCAGGAAGGTCCCCCCATATGAGCCAGGTCCTGCTCAAGGTTTCTTTCTCTTAAAGTGGAGTTTTTCCTTGCCACTGTTTGGCTTAAAGGTTTTTTTCTCCTTCTGTGAGTTTTTTACCTGCCATTATCCTTGTTAAGGATTCAATATTATAATTTAAGTTAATGATATTTGCTCGGGGGTCATGCTCTGGGTCTTTGTAAAGCGCCTAGAGACAGCTGACATTGTAACAGACGCTATACAAATAAAATTGAATTGAATTGAATTGAATTGAACATGGTGTTATGGTAAACTTGGTGCGCTTTGAGGTCGAGAGGCCACAAGGACCTCTTTGTCCAGAGCATCCATGGACATCATTTCTGATATAATCCTTCTATCCAACTGTGTGACATCATCATGGGTGCCAGGCACAAGTCCTATCTTAATCTTTGGTCTGAGGTCTACTGTTAAAGCTATTGTCAAACTGTTATTGTCAAACTGTCATTCTGCATCGACTACTGAGGTGTAATGTCTGACCCCTTTTGCATGCAAATGGAGAATAAATTTACTGAAAATCCAGCCATCGCTAAGTCTCGTTATTTAAGATTAATTGTTGATCTTACTCAGAATCCTTAGTCTTTTAGAGACTAGAACAGAGACAATAATTTTCTCACAACACATGGGAATCTTTTTTACACATTTAGTTTTTTTTCATGAGATTGTAAAGAACTTTCAAGTTTAATCTATGAATATTGACCCAAATCTTAAAGAACAAATAAAAGCCTCAGAACAACAGAATCAATCTATCAAAATTGGCAGGAGTAGGACTCAAACTTAGGATATTTGTAGGTAGTAAAAAATAAACAAAGTCCTATATTTTAACCAAATTCACTGCTTTGGCAGAAGAACTTAAACAATGAAATTAAATAATTTAATAAATAAATAAGAAAAGACAGAGGAGATCAAGTGAAGTCAAGCACCAAATAACACGCAATGGGAAACACTTTCAAAATAAAACAGGAATTCAAATGCAAAAGTGCAAAACAGGAGTCATTGCAAACGGTTCTAAACCAAGCACAAAAAGTAAGGGACTTTGAATAGCAAGAAATCTTACACTGTTGGAAAGCCTGATTATTTCCCTTTTAAACTGTGCCACATTTGTAAGGAACATGTATTTGTGGGATGAACAGCAGGACTGAGTATGTGGGTTGCAGCAGCAGTTACTAAAGTGTTCTTTGCGTCTTCTCCACACTTTGACCCTACAATCCAAGTGCTGTAGGCAGAATCTGGACTCATCGCTGAACTTCATGTTTCTCCACATGTTCAAGACAATCCAGATGAGTCAAATGTGACATGTCAATTCTTGGAGCAGACACTAAATGACCATTGTAGTAGGGCCCACTCCCACAGGTGCTGACAACATTGCATTGAATTGACAATCAGGTGCCAGTTGGGCACCTGGGAGTAGGCTTGGGCGGTATCCAAATTTTGATACAGTCAAACTTCCCTCACATTTTACCGGGGTATACGGTATTCCCGCGACTATTAAGGCGAACACACACACCGCCGGCGGACGCCGCGCGTGAAAACCCCAGGCGCGCTGCCGCGGGGCTTTACGGTACTGTACTATTCCCAGCGTTGACGCGTCTGGGAAATAAAGGCGAGTTTACCTCGAAACAGCAGTTCGGTGCTTCAATATAAACTTGGCTCAACTACAGTTGTTATTTATTTGTGTATTTCTTGCTTTTCACTGTAGTTTTAACTGCTGCCGAGGTGTGTTTGCTGAAACGCGCTTTATAGTAAAGTGTCTGATGCGGGACGTTTCACTTCCTATAAATTCTTCAACATAATAGTCCAACATTATTAGTTTCATTGGAAGCTTTTATTTTGAAGCAGCAAACTCAGGAAGTGTTTTCATCGTCAGTACCTTAACAGGACGAGTCAAACCGAGATCAGCTCCAAGCGAACACGAATAAACGGTAAAATTAAGCGGAACACACAGCGATACAGGAGAGAAACTAAACTAAACTTTAAACCACAGAAATCATTCATTGCATTTTTTAATGACGGTATTGAAACTGATACCCCCGCTATTTTTAAATACCGGAAGTAAACGGTATTACCGTAATACCGCCCAAGCCTACCTGGGAGTACCAGAATTAAAAAAAAAAAAAGAGTCAATAGCATCCATCCATCTACCTATCCATTAACTTCCACTTATCCGTAATTAGGTCGTGGGGGCAGCAGCTTATGCACAGAGGCCCAGACCTCCCTCTACCAGATACCACCTCAGGTGGCTCCTCTTAATGTGAAGGAGCAGCAGCTCTACTCTGAGTCTCTCCCTGATGACTGAACGCCTCCTCCTACCTCCAAGGGAGAGTCCAGCCACCGTACGGAGGAAACTAAACTAAACTCCAGCCGCTTGTATCCACAATCTCATTCTTTCGGTCACTACCTACAGTTCGTAACTGTGAGGGTTGGAACAAAGATCGACACATGTGGAGTGGCTGGGCAAATTCCCTTGCTGACTCCAGTACCCTAGTGAGGTTATAGAGCTAGTTCTGTCGACTACCTTGCAGCCACGGCTCCAGTCAGCCACCTCAGTAATAAAGGTGTGGAACATGGCCCATTCAGACTCAATATCCCCAACCTCCCTCAGGATGTGGTTGTAGCGAGCTGAAGATGCTTCTGACAGGTTCCTCTGCCAGACGTTCCCAGCAAACCCTTACTACACAATTGGGTTTACCAGGTCTAAACATTTGACCATCATCCCCCCGCCATCTGATCCAACTCACCACCAGGTAGTGATCACTTGACAGCTCAGCTCCTCTCTTCACCCGAGTGTCCAGAACATACGGCCTCAGATCTGAAGATATGACTATAAAGTCAATCATCGACCTACAGCCAAGAGTGTCCTGATGCCATGTGCATTTATGGACACTCATGTTCTATCATGGTGTATATTATGGACAAACTGTGACTAGCACAGAAGTCCAACAACAAAACCCCAACAGGGTTCAGATCAGAGAGGCCATTCATCCCAATCATACCTCTCCAGGTACCACTGTCAATTGCCCACGGTGCATTGATAGTCCCCTAGTAGAATTTGAAGGAGTCCCCATTAGGGGCACTTTCCAGCACCCCTACCAAGGACTCCAAGAAGGCTGGGTACTCTGAACTGTGATTCGGCGCATAAGCGCATATGACAGTCAGAGCCAGTTCTCTGATCGAAAGGTGTGTAGGGAGGATACCCTCTCATCGACTGGGGAAAACCCATATGTACAGGTTCCAAGATGAAGGGCTCCAAGTAAGCCCGTCACATCTCACCCTGAACAATGTCAGAGAGAAATAAGGGCCAGCCTCTCTTGAGAAGATTGGGTCCAGAGCCCACACTGTGCGGTGAGGTGAGCCTGACTATATCTAACCTCACACACAAGCTCAGGGTCCTTCCCCATCAGAGAGGTAACATTTTTATTTAACAGCAGTCAGTTTAGTCAGTTGGGGGTCAGCACACAAAGGCTCACACTCTTGGCCACTATCCCAAGGGACAAAGCACCCATTTATGGCTGATTTTTGTTGGATGGCATTTCTGGTTGATTGGATGATTGAAATCTAAAGAAATGGGACATGTTGGCAATTTAACAATTTAGATATGTAAATTTAACAAATGTGAGCCTCAGTAGTGTGTGTAGAAGAACCCCATACAGCCACAATAGCCTGGCACCTCTTCCTCATACTGGTCACCAGCGTGGTCACGCACTGCTGTGGGATGGCATCCCATTCTTTAACCAGCATTTGTTGCAAGTCAGCCAGCATGGTTGTGTGGGTCACTCTGGCACAAACAGTACATCCAAGCTGATGCTACAAGTGTTCAATTGGGTTGAGGCCATTCCATCTTCTCCACTCCTAAATTCTGGAGGTAAGCTGTTATAAAACCCCACTCTGTGATGGTGAGCATTGTCATCTTGGAGGATAATTAGGTCCCAGACTGTGGAGATACAGGATTGTCATTGTCTGCAGAACATGAACATCATCTTGATATCCCTGCACTGAGACTACCTCCAATGATGGGAAGCCTTGTTTTTCCCATGAGGGAGTTACCGCCCTACACCATTACACTGCCTCTTCCAAAAGATGTTACTCTATTGGTGCAACAATCACCAAAGTTTTCTCCACTTTTTTTCACACTTTAACCCTACAATCCAGGTGCTGTAGGTAGAATCTGAACTTATTGCTAAACATAACATTCCTCCATATGTTCAGGTTCCAGCACACACGAGTTGCCCACAACAGCGCAATGGGACCTGATGGTGAATGGCCATCATGACAGGCCTCCTGGCAGCGCCATGAGACCAGAGAATTGCTGCGTACAGTCTGTCTGGGCAGAGAGTTGTGGAGCATATTGCCCTGCAAACCTTGGCTGCAAAAATGTAGAGGACTGCCTGCAGTTCTTAAATGCTGACAGGATGAGGAAGCGCTCATCTTGGGGCGCCCACTTTGCAGCCTGTCTCTGATATCCCCCGTTATATGGAACTTGGGCTTCAGTTTTGAAGATGATACTAGGGTTCACTTCAAATAATGCCACAACTTTGTTTAGCAGAACACCAGCCTGCAGTTGCCCCATCGCACAGGCCCTATCCAGATCAACTAAACGTGACAACCAATCTCTGTGTAGCAGGTGTTAACAGTCAGGTGCCAATCAGTCAACACTGAGGGGTATCAGAAACTAAAAACAAGTCAGTAGCAAAAAAAAAAAAAAAAAAAAAAAAGCTGTTTGGCAGAAAAGACTTGGCCCGACCAAAAAAAAAAAAAAGTCACCACCTGGATTTAACTAAGCAAATAGGTACGAGCCTCCTATTGGATAATTACTGCATTATCAACTTTGAGATCATTTGAGAGGATTGTGTGGAGTGTTGTTGTACCTTTTCTGACATGTATACGTTCCCTTATGAGACATCTTCACAGGTAGAAACGACAGTAATCCATCTCTGACTTCCACTCCAGAGGGTAGGCTGGTGTTATGGCTGTCTCCTCTCCTCCACATTACATTGGCATGGGCTTCAGCAAAGAGGCACTTCAGCAGAAACAAGTGGCCAGCACTCACATAGTAGGTGTCTATCTCCCCATCGTGGTCTGGGTGAAGCATTGCAAAAGGAAAGCAGCCATTTGGTTTTTGGTGAAAATGTGGACATTATTGAAGCAGTATGATAGTTCAAGTTATTTAAATTTAACAAAATGTTACTTTAAAGAAAAAAAAGGGGGTCACTTTCTCCTCAGTATACAGCCAGCAGATTAGGGGACAAAACAAATAAATAAATAACTTTATAGAGAAACATCTTTTTTCAGCTCTTCAGATGATTGCCTATCCTGCCAAACATTACGTGTAAAAAAAATCCATTGCATTGCAGTAAAAAAAAAAAAAAAAAAAAAACAATGACAATAAACATGTCACATTTGCATTCAGAGAGAAGGCCATTTCCAGACTGTTGCAGGAGGGCTGTGATGAGGGCTGCTCTGGGGAGCTGATCCTTGTCAGGGCTGTGGGCCCAGTTGGCTGGACTGCAGCTGGGATAGCGTTTGGCTGAGGTTTTTTCTGTGTTGTGGTGATCTGACTGTTTTTTTAAAAATAAATACTGTTGGTATCGACTGTCTTGTGCTGCCTCCCTCACTCTTGTCACGGCCTTTGAGCCGGGTTGTGACAAAGAGATGCAAATGTATGTTACCACGGGCACAACCATCCAGCCTGTTGGTTGCATGACTATGTCCCACTGTTGCGCTCACCTTAAATAAACTTGGTTCAAGTTTGAGCTCTCTGCTGTTGCATTTTGTTAAGGATCTATAATTTTCATTTGTGCAATTTATAAAAATTGCTACAACACTTATAATGCTGCATATATACATATATAACTTTAGTGGCGGTGGACATACTATTTGGTGTATTAATACTACTAACCAGGCATGGAGCTTGGAGCTTCTGGGGGCTGGGGGGCAGTACTCCCTGGCCTGGGCCCAGGAGGGCCCGGCAAAAGACAAAGAAACAGACCTCTCCTCAGGCGTCAGACGCGCCTTGCGTAACACTGGATACAACAACTTCTGCGACAAATACATACGCTAAGTTTGAGGTTATAAATATAGATTTCCCCAGCCAGAATGAGTCACGGTTGGTCAAAAAAATTTAAGAATGACTTTGGTCATGTAGGTTTCTACACAGTGAATTAAATGTTGTGCTGCATGGCTGGCTTCATGTTCACTCTCACTGTCACAGACTGAGCTGTGACGCTTACGCAGCTGTGTACAGGCAGTCATTAACGCAGCATTGTAACTAAGAGTGCAGGGAAAGGCCTACCAGCATTTCGGATGTTGCAATGTTTTATTTCTACCCCGTGTCAAAACGCGCTTTTCATCATTACACACTCATCATACTCCATCAGTTTTAGCAATCTTTAAGGTTAAACAATCGCCACATACAAACTGGATATTTAAAATCATTGAGATGTATTTGTTTAAAACATTTCCTGACAGTCAAACCCACTCACTGACATGCAGTACTTCCTCATTTTGTTCAAACAGAGGGAATGGTTCACTGGGAATATATAGCGGGGTTAGTGGGGCAGACAGACCATTTTTAACAGGGGTGTTTTGTCTCGAATTTTTGCATTGTGTTTTATTTTGCATTGAAAAGGTTTTGGTTAAAGGAAATGATTTTGGGTGTTTTGTTTATGTATTTGTTTGCATTTATTTTGGGGTGTTATTTTGTGCTTATGTTTTGTTATTTAGTTGATTGATTTATTCTGTGAATGGGGCTTACCTGGGGGAGGGGCTGTGACTTTAAAAATGGCTCACACCCTCAGTCTGGGGGGAAGCGTTGTAGAAGAAGGTTGTGCTTTGTAGTGAACCAGAATCTTATGGATAGATATAGTCTGGCACTCTGGCCTATTTTGTTTCCATTTTTGTGCCCATCATTGTTTTGTGTGGGACTCTGTAAATTTTTTGCATTTTTAAGATAATAGAAAAAATAAAAAGAAAAGCTTTTCATTGGGAAACTTGACTCTTGTCTGCTCCGTCGCCGGTCATCCTGCTACACTCACAGTTAACTTTACAATGTGCAAATTTACAAGTGGATCACCGGTAAGATCTCCAAATGTATTTTGGGTAAAATCATCATCAACAGCCGTCCATCAGTCACTAGTCAACAGAGTCTATGCGGTGCAGGGTAGGTGGATCAGGAACTAATCTAATCATGAGTGGCAGTTTATACCAGCATAAAAGTGGAGCAGCAACAAGACGTAAAGGAAATGAAAAAAAAAAGAGCGCAGGAAAAAGACTAAACTAAAAAAGCTGGATACATATCCTCCTGGAGATGAACCTGACACTGTTGGCAGCGAGTCAAGCCCACCAGAACTGGGACCAGGGTCAGAGAGGCAGATTTACAGGAACAATTTCTCACAATCACTGACACTGAAAAACAATATGTGAGTTAGTTGTTGTAAACTGTTGTTATCAGAGTAGCCAGACCGCCTAACGTTATTATTAGGGGCCAGGTAGCCTAATGTTTTTGTTGTTCTCATAGTTTGTTAGACTTCATGTCGGTTTTGTCGGGTTACTCTTGCAAAAAGACTCATACAACGACGTGCTCGGAGTTGGTATTTATTAACAGCAATGGAAACACATCAGGTGAAATCGGCACTTAGTACGAATTGAATTAACTTAGAATAAATGAATGAATGAATGAATGGATGGATGGATGGATGGATGGATGAATGAATGAATGGATAAATGAATGCCAGTAGCTACTACAACAATAACTGGTGCGTCTCCCGCCTGACGTCACAACTGCATACCGCCGAATACATTTTAGATAATATATTTTGCCATAATACTACAGGTTGGATTGATATCAGAATGACATGGTTGGTCTTCGTGGTGTTGAACTGTTGAACTCTTACTATCAAATGCTTTAAGCTATGTGTCAAAAATGTAGTAATGCTTGGAAGCCCCGCTGTTGCAGGCATGTGTGTGTTGCAAAACGATGTAATCGCAAGCTTTATTGGGTTTAAAGGGCCCGGTCATGTGCCCCGCCCCCGGCCCGGCAGTGACATGTTCCTGCGCTGCTACGAACTGGGCATGGAATTGGATCCATGTCTTTCTTGAAGATAGGACAGGATAGGATATGATTTAGATCAGGACAGGAGAATTTCAGGAGGCCAATCAGATTACAGCTGGGGCCAATGTCCCGCCCCCTAGAACCGCCCATGTTGCTGTGCCTCCTTTTGATATTTTACAGGAGCTGATAAGTCCTCCAGATAAATGCAAAGATTCCTGCCATTTGATGTTCCTAATAGATAATACAGTTCATGTTTGAGGGGAGGGGAGTGTTTGTGGCTCTGCACTTCAGTCAGATATCAGTTTAACTTCAAATATTCACTCTGCAGATTATTTGGATTTTAATGTTGGTGTGCTTCTTAACATTTCAGTGATTTTTGATTTATTGTCTATTAAAATCCTGAGTAATTTACAGATCTTTTGTTGTGGCGCATCATAAAAATTCCACTGTAGGAGTTTACATGTGGTTTTGACCTCCCTCTGCGTTCTTTTGCGAGTTAACTGGAAGTTCATGAGCTCCTATGGAAATCCCAACAATCTCAAATAGGTGTGTAAAACTTGTGTGCTGGTTTTTTTTTTTTTTTTTTGATGATTTCATTGAAAAATATAATCTTTTGCTGTAGATTTTCAAAACTGGAGTCAAGCAATTTAAGGGGGGTGAAATGAACTAAAATAATATGTTCAGTAACTTGACATTGAAGATTGTCAAACTGTACAAACATACACTTTTAAAAATATATGTAGGACATCTTTTCAATCATTTATAAAATAAATACAGTGTGACATATTTTGGAGACATAATTTGTGTCTGCTGTCAATGCAATCAACAGCTCATTTCTTTCTCCTGCCTGGCAGCTCCATCTCCAGCATCCTTCTACCAGTGTACTCACTATCCCTCCTCTTCATGTTCCCAAACCTTCTCAGTCTAGCTTCCCTTATGTTGACGCTAAGACGTCTAAGCCTGGCTGTTCCTGTGATGTGCTCGTACTTAATCCTGTCTATTGTCATTGCTCCTAAAGAAAATCTTGACATCTTCAGCTCTGCTTTCTGTCTCTTGCT
This sequence comes from Hirundichthys speculiger, assembly GCA_018398805.1. Taxonomy (NCBI): domain Eukaryota; kingdom Metazoa; phylum Chordata; class Actinopteri; order Beloniformes; family Exocoetidae; genus Hirundichthys; species Hirundichthys speculiger. Next base: position 19,152 of record JAGFBZ010001375.1, read on the forward strand.
CAGTGCTGCTGTCTCCAAACCTTATGTAGAAGGGCTGGTCTCACTACCATCTACTAAACCTTTCTCCTGACTGTTGCTGCTACTCTTCTAGCACAGATGACTCTTCACACAATTCTCCTCCCACTCCACTCTGCCTGCACGCTCTTCTTTGCAACTTTGAGGTGTTAACATGTACTTTTCCTGTTTGTTTTGTGGCTTTCCTCATATAGTGTTGAGTGTTACGTTATGTGAGTTGTTTTTCTTAATGTTTTTTTTTTTGTTGTTGTTTGTTTTCAAAGATTGCTCAACCCTGTACATCTCGTGGAGAGGTTCTCCGAACAGTGAAGAAAAGTAGAACACCTTGAGGTGCACTGACATTTGACACTTCTGAGAAATGATGTGACATCCTGAGAGGAAACACTGGGTTCTTGCAGTCACTGAAGACTTAAAGCTGAAGCATAAAAGTGGAGCAGAAATTCCAAAACAAAAAAAAATGCTATGCCAAGATTGATTTTCAGCATTCAAATTGAAAACAGAATTTAGTCTTCATTGCTATATTTTACTATAAAGCGTGTTGATTTGAATATGTTATATTTTGCCATGGCCATGTGGTTAAAAATGTTTTCAATAAATGTCCCACTAACCAGCACATGAATGTATGTAATGATAAAGTAATTTAGATAACATTGCATTGTGGCCTTTTCTTAAATCACAAATTTGGCACAGTTAATTCTTGTGTAGCAGGATTTAATGAAGCTGTCAGTTCTCTTGCTGAGTCATGCCAAGGACCTCAAGTAATCTTTGACTGTTGTAACAGTGGGAGTTCAAAAATGCGTCTTGCTTACAGTTGTAATATCAAAGATGACTTATAGATTTCTCTGTTATTACATGAAGGAAAATGTCCCAAATTAGCAGCAACACACACACACACACACACACACGCACACACACACACACACACACACACACACACACACACACACACAAAAAAAACAGCTTTAAAGAGAAATGTCTCACTGTGGTATTCTGACCACATTATGTCTCTAGTGATGCACAACCACGGGGTTTCACTTTCAGTGTATAATTTGATTGTAAGTTTAATTATTTCTCTGTCTGGCATTTCACATTTATCTTGTAACGTTCTATAGGTTTTACAATCCCGTTTGAGTAATACTGTTTCCTCCAACACAGGTTTAAAAGTTAAACTGCCATGTTATATCTTTGATGGGTAGAACACTAAACCAAAAATTCTCGAAGATTCTGGTCAGCACAACATTAATTAAAGCCAACGACTGCCGTAATCATAGCCTGGTTTTAGAAAACAGTAGATGTTGTCTCAGATGAATTGCGATGATCACTACTTACTGTGTCCCATAGCGAATGGCAGACGCAGCAGAGCATTCAGTAAACAGACCCAGACTGCCGCTCTCATCGTTCCTGCCTGTAGGATGGAACAGGTCATATTTCATTAAAGTTATCCGTGTGTTCTCCAGCATGGTTCATTATCTCAGTCAAACTGCCTTTCTGCAGTAGATGAAGTTTGTGGACACAGTTCTGAAAGGGCTGCCTGAACAGCTTCCTTTCCTAAAGGGAAGTGAGAGAGGTTGTTTGCACAGTTCACAAGGAACTTAAATCTCCAAAACTCGTGATAAAATCCTCAGAAAATCCACCATCTTTGTAAAAGTTCAAGAAAGGCGCCGTCTGTTCTGTTTAATTATTATAACAGTGTCTGCCATAGTAGTACTTTCCTTCAATGTTTGCTGTTAAATAAAGAGAACTACATTGCTTCATGAAAAAAGATGATATGATAACTGTACTATAAGACATGAAATTTACTGACGTGTACAAGCACGAGGAAATCAATGTGTTCAGCTCAGAATTCTTGAGCCTAAATGGTGCCATCTCAAAAATCTAGTGGCAAACTGTCAGCACTCACAAAACAACAAATACCTTTGTTCTCCTTCAAAATCAGTCTTGCTGCAGTGATCATCTGTTCCTTCTATCAGAAACAAACCAAACACAGAAAGTTCTCGCTCCTGTCCAGTCAGGAACTGTGGATCACTGACGGTCACACACCAACAACAATGACAGTCGCTCACAGAGCTGTTGGGTTCACAGCCGAGCCGAGGTAACGAAGTTACCCAAGAAAGTAAATGACTCAGGAGACAAGGGGAGAGAGAGACGGAAAAAAAAAAGAGGCAAAACTAGAAAATCAGTCGGAGAGCGCAGACAGTGCACCAATTCTCCCATATAGTGATTTACAGATCGCGATAAAATCCGCCTTCTGGATCAGATCCGGATCAGCCTTTGAAATTTGATAGAGGTTCCCATTGTCAATCCCTGAGTCAAATTTCATGGGTTTTGGGTAAAAATTAACGGAGATATAGGGAAACAAAATTTTCGGCCCCATTGAGCACAATGTTATCGAAAATTTGAAAGTGATCCAGAATCCAGGATTTCTTCTGGATCACACCCAAAATGAAATCAGTTCTTCCTTTTCACATTTCTGACAACTCCTGAAAATTTCATCAAAATCTATTCATAACTTTTTGAGTTATCTTGTACACAGACAGACAGACATATAAACACTGGCAAAAACATAACCTCCTTGGTGAAGGGTAATGAAAGTCATTTTCAGAGATGTTAAAGGCACTGAACCTACGTTGTTTAAAGGGTGGACAAATTGCTAAATAAAAATTTAAAAAATACAAAAATTAATCTGTCCTGCTTTAAGAAAAGATCACAAACAGCAGGATAAGTATTAAGATTAAAAATACAAAAATGAGGGAAGGCAGTGATCTGATTGGCCAGTTTCAGTTGCTGACAGTTTTCAGTTTCTCTGTATTATTGAAAACATGTCCCTGTGGAACAATCTCTGGAACTAAAGCAAAATGAAGGAGTGCTAGCAAATCCACTGGGATGGAAAATTCGCTCTGTCCTTGCTGTTCAGATGTACACATCCAGTATTAAAATGACCGCTGAAACTCTTGTCTTTGTGGATGTGCACTGCCTTGAAAATCTGATAACAGATCACCAAAGTTAGGAAAACCCCCCAGGAGGAAGTGTTGTCAGCACCCTAAAAAAACAAGTATTTTGGTACATATAATTAACAGATACACCTACTTTGTTCTTTGTTTTGTGGCCATGTTTAAGATGATAATTCATAACAAGACAGCGTAGATGAATTAGAAAATGTGGAAAAGCATAATTTTAAAAGAGAAGTTAACCAATATGAGTTTTTTAACGGCTGAAATTAGGACAGCTGGAAGCATTTTTATCTATTTATTATTAATTTTACTGTCAAATTTTCTTCTTTCCTCTCAATATAAGATATGACGGTTTAAAAAAATGATGCACAAATTTGCTAAAGATAAATAAACTTTTATTAAATAAAACATACTGTCTTTATAATCAGCATTTTGCAGTGCACACACATTTTTAAATCAAAATAATGTGTAAATTAATAGCACAAAGCTTGAAAAACTTCAAGTACCTTCCCAAAACTGCACTTTTGTTTGTTTGTTGACAGAGAAATTATAGGCTGAATGATTGTAATCTAGGTTATTGCTAAAATTAATATTTATGGATAGTCTTGTTGGCTCCTTTTTTTAGGAAAGACTTATTTCTATTATTGTTGTTTCATTAGTGTTATTCACGATTATTAATTTTATAGAGTAGCAGCAGTAGAGTCACCGTATAAACCTGGAAACAAATTAAAAATGTCCCAAAAAAGCAATATTCCTGATAGGAAAACAGACGTGTTCATCATTTCCCACCTGCCTGTTAATCAGCTACACGTTCTTCAGTAATTATTCAACAAAGACCTGTAATTGGCCTCATTAATCCAGCCAGTCAAATTTGTTTTTTTTTTTTTTACATTCACTTGTAATTATTTCATAATCATCATTTTTATATTATTATTATTATTATTATTATTATTATTATTATTATTATTACCATTTTGCCAAGACAACATCTTTTTTCAACTTTTTACATTTTTTTTTCATTATAAAAAATCATTAAAAGAACATGCTGGCAATCTGAAATCTCTCAAGAGAAACTCGCTGTACTCTTTGTACTCGCAAGCTGCTGGAACTGCAAATTTCTCTTTGAGATGAATAAGTATCTATCTATCTATCTATCTATCTATCTATCTATCTATCTATCTATCTATCTATCTA
>JAGFBZ010001376.1:0-51179 GCA_018398805.1 Hirundichthys speculiger
CAGCCGATGAGGAGCTGCATTGGAGCAGCTGAGGGTTCAGGGCTTTGCTCAAGAGAAAGAGCCAATTTCAATTCCTCCCTTAACCCTCAATCTCAACCCTCGCCCTTAACCCTCAGTCTTTGGCCCTCAATCTTGGCCCTCCACAGTAAGTGTAAGGGTTATCTTGTGACTTAGAAATGGGACACCCCTTGAATGCAGTCACGTCTTCAGACTGTGGGGGGCGGCCTTACGCCAAAGCTACGTCCAGTCTGTCAAGAAAACTAAAAGAAGAAGGAGAAGGAGAAGTAGAAGAATAATAAGATTATATAAATACTTACATTTTTAGCTAGATTTTTTCGGCGCCATCCTTTTCGAAGATGTCTTGGCGAAAATATGCAATGCCTTCTGGGTAGCCATTACTTCCAAGGGTGGTGCCGGAGAATCTAAATATTGAGGGTGATTCAGCCCTCAAACTTGTCCCTCAACTTGACTTTCTAAGAATCTGGACAGCACTAGAGGTGGGTGGATCGATCCAAATATCAATAATATCGATACCAACGCTGGTATTGATATCGAACGATACTCATGTAAAATGATCGATACTTTTTTCGTTTTCTTTTTTTTTTCTTTCCAACAGAGTATCCAGGTAGATCCAGGTAGATGGTATTGGATCAATACCAAAATTCCCAGTATCGCCCAGCTCTAGACAGCACTTTCACTTCACGGGAGTGCGCATTTTTGAGATTGAGGGTTAAGGGAGGAATTGGAATTCACCCAAAGTCAGTAGTGCACAAGTTCTGATTCCTTTTGCCAGCAGCAGAGTACCGGTTTAGTGTACAAACCAGACTTCTACACTCTGGAACTGAGCTAAATTTGATTACTCGAATTCTGTTATCACAATATCTGTCTTAGCACACATTATTCCATAAGTTTTTGAGTTAATATCCATATCCTAATGTGCATTTTCCACCACGAATGCCTTTTATATAAGCATTTGTAAATGGGTAAGACAAATGTTAAAGCAGCTTTCTGAATTATATTCCCCTGTCACAAAGCGAGCCGCACAGATGTTCAAAGAGGATTTGAATCTAATCCTTTTATTACTGTAAAATTTCATTCATGATTTGCATAATTTCCAGCCTTTCTGAAAAATACAGTCATATACCAAAAAGCAAATGCACTTGCTTTTAACATATCAGGAGTTAATTAAAAATCATCTGGTACTTAACAAGTCTTACATTTTTTTCTGTCATCTCACACATTGAGTAACATGTATCCATCTTGAAATTCGCTGGAGGTAATATTTGTTTCCTTTAATTTTTGTGATGATTACACCTTTTGAGCCATTGTATTTCAAAACAACGTTAACATATTTTGAAGCAGACAGTAATATTTTTAGAGATAACAAGAGTAAGACTGTCATTATCTTAGTAAATTGAACATTAATGAGTGAACAGAATTCTTGGAAATGTTTGTGGGATGATAGTTGGTGGTTTGCTGTCTAAAGGGTTTAATTTTCAGTGTGGGAGGCATTGAGGAGTCATGTTTATCCTTTGACCTAGCATCTTATGATATGAAAAATAAGAGCTGAGTTTGTAAATGAAAACTTGCCACCAAAAGACGATGTGGTTACATTGCCTCAGAAAGCAGCTGCATGAGTGACACGCTTTGAGTTTGATGTGCTGCTGGGTATAGGTAAAAGAAAATCATGCAATCAGGAGGGAGATAATGAAATGGAGTAAGTTAGACCCTTCAGGCACACTTTAATGATTCAGTCTCGGTCCCACGACAATCTAGATATTCTCATTTAATTGAAATCTGGTTACTCCCAAGTCATGATGGACATCCTTTGACATAAAGGCTTTCCCTCCCGTAGCAAACCAGTCATTTCAGTTTTTCTTTCTATACTGGGTGCTTTTGTAAATCTAAAATCTAATTCTCAACCCCATCATGGGTTTTTCACAGTCAAGTGAAGTGATAACCTGGTTATGGTAATAATTTGCTGGAAGATTTTGGGTCCTGGCATTTATCTTGATGTTACTTTAAGCTGAGCAGTGGGTGTAGGACAATATACCAGTGCTATTAAATGGTTAGAGAAATCAAAGAGTCAGAGTCAAGTAGATTCAGATCTAACTGAGCTAAACTATAAACCATGGGAGTCTTTACCGAACAAGGCAAGTGGGTTCTCATGAGATAAGCAAGATTAGTATCAGATATGTATTAGAAATTGGAATGGCCCAGTTTGGACTGGAAAGAAAATCAAAATCCAAAATTTGGATTGGAAATTGGATTGGATTTTGTTGTTGGTTACTACTTCTAATCCGAACTTCTACATATCCATCCTTCTCCAAAAAGGGATAAAAATATGAAAAATCTGTTCTTAGTTGTCAAACAAATCTTCAGACATCAACTTTTTGCAAATGTTAAACTTATTTCTTCTGGTTAATGAACTGATTATTACACTTGCTATAGGGAGGGTGCAGAAGTTGAAACTGATGTGGTTCAGAGTTCTGAGATCCCATTTTTAAAGTAAACACAACCCATCAAACATGCATCTTAAGTGCAACCTGAGCCAGTTTTATGACCACAGATAAACCTGAATTATGCTTCTACATACAAAATCATTGTTGGAGTCTAAGCTTGACGTATGTCTGCCATTTGCGTTGCTCTGTAATTACAGTACCGAAACACTGTCGCAACAATTGAATCATAGGCAACTGGACTTAGATTTGTCTGAGTTTAGACAAATCTTAGTCCAGTTGCCTATGATTCAATTGTTTGCGAGAATGGAACTTACCTGGATAAATGAGAATATCCACCAAGTACCAAACACTAGATGGGGGTGCAGGTGTTTTTCTTTTAGCCTATCGGAGCTACCTGACTACCACATATTGACATGTAAAGGAGCAAACTCACACTCAGACAGACTCAAAGTTGCAGACATGCAACTTTCTCTGCGATGGCTTCCTCCAGTTATTCCTGACAAAGTAGACGGGCCACTACTCACAATGCACTCATTGTTGTTCTGGTCTTTGCCAAACTGATGGGAACATAGATTTTCTTGTGATGTTCAACACGCCGACTTTCTTCCCTATTCTGTCCTGACTCTCACTCGAAATCAGTGAATCGTCGGGAGGTTTGAGCAGTTGCTTTCAAAACCGTAAGTTTACATATCTTGTAAAAACCACAAATGGAGTATTGACGACCAGTTTTGACTGGTGCTGCCACCAAGAGGATATAATTTTACCCCCCCTACTGTGGCTATGCAACCTAAGTGGTACCATAACAGTTCATGGGGTCGAGCCAATACTGATTAAAATAGCAGGAAATATTTGGTGTATGCAGTCAGCTCAGCTCATCTTATATGGTCAAACTTTGTGGTCATATTGTGACATGAAGCTCAGGAATAAAGCCTGGAGAGACGTGCCAGAGGGGAATCTGGTATGCATTGCATTTCTGGGATTGTGGACAGGCTACTTTTCTGCACTACATGGTAACTTTCTTAATACTGGAGGCAAACCAAGCAAGCGCATGTTATTCTGATGAATAGAATGCACTCGATAGTGACAGGTAGCATGTTGCCTGTCCAAACTTTAATTTATTTACTATGACAACCGCTGTCATAGAAAAATTGCCGTCCAGTGTGTCTGTGTCAAACCTGGCAAGCACAGGTTGTAAACATGTTTATTTCTGCTGTGTGTGTGTGTGTGTGTTTGTTTTAAATCGACATCCCAGTTGGTTATTTTACAGAACAGATATAACAGTGCAAGTGAAAATCAGTGGCAAATATAAATATATTAGATGGATAGCTATCATTCTTTTGTCACTTGATGCCACTCAAAAATAAAAATGTCTTGAAAAGTCTCTTTACTTTTTTGATAATCTTAGAACACAAGAGCAACTGTTTCAGATGTTTCAGAGTAGAGGAACTGCCCTTCGGATAACTTTGCATACAAATAAACTGTTTTCTTGAAAAAATTGTTCCATCAGAACATGTCATGTGTTCATTGCATCAACCTACAACTACCATCAGTCATATCAGTGAAAAATTAGGTCCTTTTAGTCCTTCAAGCATGCATAAGTAATGATAATGACATACAGGAGCTTTGATGAGGAACCTTCTCTGTATTTTTGTGGTCAAAGTGTCCTTGAAGATAATAAGGTGGTATGAAAAATGTCTCTTGTGGAGCAATCTGTGTTTCATTCCTTAACTAAAACTATACAGCTCATTATGCACTTTGCAGCTTGGAAACCTCGTTTCTGTAATGAGTCTGATTAATATATTTCAGTGGAGCAAATGCCTTAAAGTGCGGGAAACAGAATGCTAAATTAGTTTGAGATTAGATTTTGGTAATAGGTTTCACATGAAAAGCATTTCTGCGTCTTTTCCTCGAGACGGCAGCTCATTTAACACTTCTATCACAGGCCAACAGTCCATGAGGTAAATTTGTGGAATTGCAGAACAGCAGCCTTTAAATATGTTTTTGACTGTACATTATATTCCAAAGGAGACACTTCTCCAATCTGATGGCAACCTTGAAATATTTTTATTTTTAAATAGCACTGACCGAGTCAGATTTTGCAGAAGTTTGACTGTGAATAGTTTTCAAGGTATACAAAGATTTCATGTCAGAAAAAAGTGTTCTAGCAAATCCATCATGCATCGTCTACTGTCAGACTCTGGGAAAAACAATTAAAGGTTACCCTTGCAGGTCGAGCTGCTCCAATAGTCAATGTTGCAACCTCTGTGTGTGGGCCTCGGAGGGTTAGATTCATTAAAGAAGGCCACTGGAGGAGGGACGCCGCTGCAGCTGAATTAAATAACCTACAGTATATGAGGTTGTGGACTCCAGGGACTAAAAAGATGAAGGAAAAAGACAACTCACAAAATACCAGTCCATAGGGAAGAGTTTGCACTTTACACTGTAATTATTAAGTAATTACAATACTTTGTATGACAACAAAGATTGAAAGTAACCCTAGTAGCTCTTAATTAAAGACTAAAATAGACAATTGTTCAGTCACATACAATATACGTCCTCTCATGTTGCTGTCATGTCAGTGCACGAAAGGATGCCCCTAACAGTCCAAGCACTCAATCAATTTTCATGAATCAAATGCTCATTTCATTAATGCCCCTTGTCGGTTTCCGTAATGCAATCAGGAAAGTGTGCTGGATTGAATCAAGTGGCCCATTGTTCAGTACGAATAGTTGGCATTGATTTCAACCAAAAGTGCTTTCGGCCTCAGGCAGTGGGATATAGCACTCTGTTAAGACATTTTACTAAGGGAAGAAAGGTCAGCTGCTGTGATTGATACCCTCTTTTATGAGGAGTCATTCAGATAGTATTACTTGTGCATTTTGAATGCTCAATCTCAATGACATTTACTCGAACTGGGTCATAAAATGCCAATATAAGAGTGGAACTGAGTACTAGCATCCCTTATTTGTAAGTGTTTTGAATGTTATATATCCATAAAGCAAATCTCACAATCTTGTATTTGATAGCAGCAAAGGCGAGAGCCCTTGGGGTCTTTATGGATGCTTTTTGTATTGTCGTTGTTGGCAGGCTTTCCCAGCATAGGGTGGCTGAGTGTATTGATGATTTGTTGAAACATTGATCCACACAGTGTTGTGTGAGGAAATATGTCTCTAATCCAGTGATTCTTCTGTGCATGGAGGAATTAATTGAAAAATTTGCCATCAAGACAGAGTTGCTGGGCAGGATCAGGAGTCTGTCGTCTCATAGTAGTACATGACAGACCGGGTCCGTGAGTCCATGTCAAAGACCGCTGCAGGTTGCCAGCATGGACTCATGTGAAAGCATGAAAAGTTCAAATCTGCAGATTTCATATCTGCTGACCACATTGTTGAGGTCACTACAAAGACAACAATTTAGAAAATAGTAGATGTAAAGTGGTGCAACTGTCAATCAGTCCATCCGTCCATTAACTTCCACTTATCCAAGTTTGGGTCATGGGGCTGCAGCAGCTGAAGGAAAGAAGCCCAGAGTTCCCGCTCCCTAGCCACTTCCTCTAGTTATTCTGGGGAAATACCAATGCGTTCCCAGACCATCTGACCTGTATTGCATCCAGCTTGTCCGAGGTCTACCCTGGTCCTCCTGGTTCGACATGCCCAAAATTCATCCCTAGGGAGGCATCGAGGAGGCGTCATAACCAGATACCCCAACTACCTCAACTGGCTCCTCTTGATGTGGAGAAGCAGCAACTCAACATCAAGTACATCTCTATTGGCTGAGCTCCTCACCATATGCCTTTTGGTTCAGTTCTCTCTAAACCACAACAGACTGAAGCAGAGCGTGCATTACATCAGACGCCACACCGCTCCATTCTTCTATTACCGACACCAAGATACTTCACCTCCTTCACAGCTAATCCCAAATCCAAAGAGGATATTTCACCCTTTCCCAACTGAGAAACACAGACCTTGATCGTACACTTCCCGCTAGCTGCTACCCACAAATTGCAGGTTTAGTAACCTCCACTAACTGCTAAAGCAATCTTCCGCTCCCTGAAGCCGCTACCCATTATGACTACCTTACTCACATTGTAGGTGTGGCAATGGGCGTGTCTTTTGCCCTTTCTGCAAACTCGGTATCTTACGATCGTGGGTTGCGGGTAGTAGGTAGCAGACCACCCACTACCTGCTACCCGCATGTTGGCGCATACAAGAGCGCGTCCAAATGGCATCAATGTGCATCCACCTGATCACATGTGGATGTGCACAAACGGCTCCACCTCTCGAATTAACTCTTGTATAAAAAGCGTGATTTGGCCTCAGTTGAACCCCTGAGAAAATGGCAGACCACGAAAGTGCTTCCACCTGTTCCACAAAAGGGAATGGTGACAGAAATGACAGAAAAGAGACGGAGGCAGCGTCACTGCCCTCGCATGCTTTTTTGTATGGGAGAGGAAAGATGGAAGATGCTTTCCATTAGCTCAAACAACAATGTATCATTTATCCTTTTCAAATTAAACATGTTTACTATTTTGACTCTACTATTTTGACCTTATTCAGATTTGAAAACAAATTATCCTGGGAGAGAACTCATAAAATCCATAATAGACCAGTTAATTAAAAAATGAGAATGTTTTACTTACGTCTTAAATTGAAGAATAATAACATTACTTTTGCAATTTGTTTTCCATTCCTGCCTGTTTAAGGGCTGTAGTTGAGCACTTCAGTTTAGAGAAGAAGCTCATTCAGCGTGGAAGAATGATAGACGTTTTAAAGCACATACCTGCCTTTTCATAATCTGGTTTAACTGAACTTTATTTCATGATAAAATGGTCCCTTTGCTTTGACTGAAGGCATTAAGCTAGCATCTCGTTTCATTTGCGTTTGCATACTTCTCATCTTCTTCTGCTTGGAGCGGCAAATTCTCTCCTCAGCGTGATGCTGTAGAGGATCCGTGCTTAGCTAATACTCAATAGTAAATTACGTTAATTGCTTTGAACCATGACATTCCAGCACAATTATACCTGTCTCAGCAGTGTTTACAAATGTATTATTGATCAAAATGTTCAGTAATTAAATAATATCCTTCAGCAGCAGTAAAGGTAGGTAGGGACCAGAGAGGTGGATGAAAGGAGGAGAAACGTGTCCTGTTCAGTCCTTACATTCTGTTTGCTCTCTTGTCATTCCAGCTTTGTCTGTCATACCAACAAGATACATAACTGTAAACTCTATGTCCTCAACAACTGGAATTTCATCCTTTATAATTAGAATTAACCCTTCAACATACAATATTTTACCCTCCAGGCCAATCTCCAGGCCAATCTCCAAAGACGAAGACAGTCTTCCCCATATCGCCCTTTCCCTCATGCTAAATCAGTGCCTTCCGAAAACACAGTTGTTCTGTATTGTTTTTTTTTTCAAACCTCGGAAGTTTTCGTATATTCCAAAAGCCCCAAATGTACTTGACTGAGTTTGACGGGTGCTGCCAGCCAGCAGATACCATTTCCACGGTACTTGGATAGCCCCTATTGTGTTTGCTATCCCTAAGGTGAAGCATGGTGGTAGTAGTGACATGATGTGGAGCAGTTCCTCCTCAGTAAGCAAAAGAAGTCTGTTGCTTCATAATATATTCATGTTTTGACATGAATGACATATGTCTGAATACCGATGCTGGAAAAGTATCAGTGTTGGTTTTACTGGATCTCAGCGCTGTATTCGATACAGTTGACCACATTATATTACTCCAAGGATTGGAGAGCTGGGTGGGTCTCTCTGGTGCTGTACTGAAATGGTTCAAAACGTACCAGGAGAACAGGAAGTACTTTGTGTCAGTAGGCAGCTTTACATCTGACCAGACAAAATTACATTTGGCATTACCCAGGGTTCCATCCTGGGGCCTCTTCTGTTTAACATCTATATGCTCCCACTAACCCAGGTTATAAAGAACAACAATGTTAGTTGCCATAGCTACGCTGATGACACACAGATATATATTACAATGTCACCAGGAGACCAAGGCCCTGTACAGGCTCTTGGTAAATGCAGTGAGGAGATTAATGACTGGATGTGCCTTAACTTCCTACAGCTGAACAAAAACAAAACTGAGCTGATTGTTTTTAGAGCCAAAAAGAAATGACTGTAGGTCTCCAAAGAGTTTGAATCTATAGATCTAAAAACCATCAATCAGGCCAGAAATCTGGGTGTAGTGATGGACTCAGATCTAAACTTTGAAAAACACATTAAGGCAATCACTAAACCAGCCTACTATCACCTGAAGAACATCTCAGGGATAATGATGTTTTGCTGATGATTTTGCTGATGTCTCAGCAAAATCTGGAAAAACTAGTCCATGCATTCATTTTCAGTTGGCTTGATTATTGTAACAGCGTTTTTACTGGTTTATCTAAAATATCAGTTAGTCAGCTGCAGCTCATTCAGAACTCTGCTGCCCAAGAGTTCTCACTAAGACCAGAGGAGTGGACCACATCAGTCCAGTTCTGAGGTTCTTACACTGGCTGCCTGTCCGTCAAAGGATAGACTTAAAAATTTGTTGCTGGTCTATAAAGCTCTGAATGGTTTGGGACCAGAATACATCAGTGACCTCCTGACCCAGTATGAACCCACCAGATCCCTCAGGTCATCTGGACCCGGTTTATTATCAGTCCCGAGAGTCAGAACCAGACATGGAGAAGCTGGGTTCAGTTTCTATGCTCCACATGTCTGGAACAAACTCCCAGAAAGCCTCAGATCAGCTGAAACACTCGGTTTATTTAAATCCAGGTTGAAGACTCACCTGTTCTCAGCTGCCTTTAAATAAGAATTTATTCAGGAGCTCAAATCTGCACAGCCTTTTTAAAACCCTTTCTACTGTTTTCTTTGTTTTTATGCTTTTATTCTTTTACTTTTTAATGCTTTCTTGTTCTTTTTCTGCGATGCTTTTAATGTTTTATGTAAAGCGCATTGAATTGTTTTGTATATGACATGTGCTATACAAATAAACTTGCCTTGCCTTGTTTATCCATCAAGGGAAAATAAGAGTGAAAACCTAAATTTGGCCATTATTGAGTCTGGACCAAATATAAAAAGCTTTACAAACTGAAATGCAAAATCAGATACTAAACCAGCAATATGATAACCACATTAAAGCTGGAACCAGACAGTTATTTATCCCATGCAGTTTCTGACAGGATTCTGAAAAAAAGTTATCTGAAAAGGCGGTTTTAATTGGAGATCAATCATATGGAATTAGCAGTATATACAAGATGGTCAGTTTGTTGTCTTTTACCTCCACTATGACCCGCAGATTGAAGCACTGCAAATCAAATATTACCAGCAGAGGACACAGCTACACAAGGCCATAAGTCTCCCAAATGTAACACTTTTTGTTTGGTTGCCTTGGCCAACAGGCGCTACCTGACCAGTGTTGTACCTGAACGCGTTCATTGAACGAAAGTTTACGAACTAGTTCGTATTTTGTGCAAACGTGAACTGAACGTGCTCTCTTTCCCCTTGACGAGCGTCAGGTATGAACAACTTCATTTGGGCAATTGTGAACGACGCTCTTTCAAACAAGCCTAATATGTAACTGCGGAAAGCAATCAAACATTGCAACACAGGCTGTCTCGCTAACAATTGCGTCATCAAATGTTGAAAACAAGCATGGAGGAAGATGAAAGCTGCAGTCGCCCAGAGCCGGAGGAGCGCCCCAACTCCAAAGATTACACTGTAATCGTTGGAGTCAGGGGTTGAAATATTGAAATGGAGGAAAAGAACATTTGCACCTTAAGTACCTGTTTTTGTCTTATAATAAAGACGATTTGGCAGCAAGTTTTTCCTCATATCTTTAATATACTGTAGAGAGAAGCTGAAGGGTAAATTACAGTTTTACATGGGCTGTTCCTTCAATGTTAATGTGAACCCTGATTAGATAAAGATTCTGAATTGGACACATAGTTTTCGACAGATAAAATGGATAAAATGATTGCTGTTTGTGGTGGTGACATATATCTGCAGTGGCAATCATTTTAACAAATAATTGCTCGCAGCAACATTAAAAAAGACTTTAAAAAAAGAACTAAAAATAAACTATTTAGTTCATTTTTTGAAATGGAACTGTTGTTCCAAAGTTTGAATATGAACTATGAACTGAACTTGTTCATTTCAATTTCTGTGAACTATGAACTGAACTAGTTTGTGTAGAAAGCGAACTTGGCCAACACTGTACCCGACTACGACGGAATATGACAGCTAAGGGGGCAGAACTCACATTCTTCCGGGCTTTGCAGACATGAGCCTTTTTGGACTAATGGTTTCCTCCAGTTATTCCAGGCAAAGCAAACAGGATCACCGTCATTGTCGATCATTTCCTTGCCAAAGTGAAGGAATTTCTTGTGAGGGTCAGAACTTCGACAGTCTTCCCCATATCGCCCTTTCCCTCATGCTAAATCAGTGCCTTCCGAAAACACAGTTGTTCTGAATTGTTTTTTTTATTTTTTTATTATTATTTTTTTTTCAAACCTAGGAAGTTTTCGCATATTCCAAAAGCCCCAAATGCACTTGACTAAGTTTGACGGGTGCTGCCAGCCAGCAGATACCATTTCCGCGGTACTTGGATAGCCCCTATTGTGTTTGCTATCCCTAAGGTGAAGCATGGTGGTAGTAGTGACATGATGTGGAGCAGTTCCTCCTCAGTAAGCAAAAGAAGTCTGTTGCTTCATAATATATTCATGTTTTCAAGCAGGGGAAAAAAAATATTATACCTCCATCTGGAGCATATTTACATGTTAAGCTCCTGAATGAAGTCGATGACCTGTTTTAGCTCTACAAAATGAGTCCTATGTTTTAACCTGTTAATTATAAGCAGCCAACTTAAAAATGTCTTTTACTAACACTTTTACTTTTAAAATAAAATGAAATTGAACCATATTAAGTCATGCTTCATAAAAGCCTGACAGCACTCATCTGGTGCTGAATGAACTTTGAATGCACTCATGCAGACTTGACTACAATGTTGTCAACATGATCCCATTCTTTATTAGAAATGGCTTAACCATCTCATCCCCATGGCTTACAAACCTCTGGCCAATAGTCATTGATTTTGTGACAACACTTTACTAAGACTCGGCAATGCATCAATATTTTTCTTACAAATGTCACCAGGGCAGCTGCAGACTCCAGACAGTCTGTAGAGTTTATATCAGGATTTTTCAAACTGGACGGCTAAATGGTACTAACAGACATGTCCTGAATTCGTTTCATCATGTACTTGACTGCATCCTTTGTAGCAGTGTTGTGCTGAAATGCTGAAGGGCAGTTGCATCAGTGTGTGTTGTTGAATGGGGCATCTGGACTAAATGTGACTACCAAATATAGCGTAACACAGTCCAGTCATACCAGTCATTTACACGGTACTGGGTACTGCTTCGTAACACAACAAACTCAAAGTATTATCCAATGTTTCCCACCCGCCACCGACCCACAAGACAGGAGTTGGGATTTTAAACTAATTAGTTCTTAAATGTAGCATCAGTAGAAATGCACCAGATGCCACCTTTACGAAAACAACACTGGTGAAACAATGACCATGTAAGCAATAGTTCTTTTTTTGTGTGTGTGTGTCTGGATTTACATTCATGGTTAGTGCCATCGTCTAGCAAAATCATCTAGTATGTATATGCAATTTAATCTTATGGCAGACTTTTTTTTTTGTGGGAATGTGAAGGGTGAATGTGTCCTTCACCAGTCCCCTCTGGCAATAAATTCTAACGTCTTTATTAACATCTTAAATCCCGATTTCGTCAGAGAGGACTAAAAAACACCAGCAGTGAAACATTTAAAGACAAGACATTTAAAGAGACACGGCAGTGAGGGTGTGGTGTGTGCTGGGTTGTGAAGTGTGAGGGGTGTTGTGTAGTAGATTATGTTGTGACAACAACAAACTCAAAAGATAATGTGTAAAAAGCAGAAACTACTAACAAGAAAACTGGATAAACACCTTCTACCAAGCTATAGACCTCTATAGTTCTTAACCACCACAATAGTTCTTAACCGCCACCGCCACCACCACCACCAGTGGGTTAAGTCCCTTTTATAACACTGTCCAAGATTAGCCTTGTTTGGTCTGTTGCTTGGTCACACACGTTTTCTCTCTTAGCATCCTCTGCCACAGTGTCCAACGTAGCTCCGTGAGCTAGTTTCATCAATGTTTATGTCCATAGCACCACAAGAGTTACTTTGGCTTGTTTTTGCAGATGATAGGGACAGGAGCTCATCATGGCTAGATAGTACTTCCTAAAAATATTGAAATATTCCTTCAGCTGTAGTTAAAACTTGTATCGTAACGGGGGAAATAAGTCCTATGAGCTGCTTTAGAGTTAACCCATTAAAAACTCAAAACACAAAGGAATGACCACCAGTGAAATTCATTTGATGAAGCCTATAAGTGATGGAGGAACTAAATGATTTTTACTCGTCTGCCAACCACGAGCTTTGTTACATTCCTTCAGTAATCCTATCAGTTTTGAGCTTTATTAACAACTTTGGCCAGTCAGACACAGCTCATAAAGAGTTGATACTGATCCCTCTTTTAAGCACAAACTGCAGACGAGGGGAACTAATAGGTCAATTTGAAAAATAAAATTGCCAGTCAGGTTTTTCCTACCAGTTGATGGTTACCAGTGTGAGCTTTCCAGCTTGATAATGTATGTTCTTTGAAACAGTAATGACATGATTCAAGGATCACTGACTGCAATTTGTGTACACATTAACATTTATATTCATGTGGTCCACTCATCTAAAAGGTGGCACACCCCTTGGAAGATGGGAAGCGGAGTGATCCACTCCACCCTCTAAGATGAGCTGTTATGAAGACCAGTGGAAACATGTGATTGATTCTCTCTCTGTGGTATTTTGACTGATGAATGTCACAAACATTTCACTAAGACCTCATGAAATTATATTGATTCATGAAAGGGCATATAGTATGTGTCCTCTTCAGCAGAAAAAATGAGCATGGAGGCTTAAAGCAGCTTTCTATAAAGTCTTTTAGAGGTTGAGAAGATCGGTTAGGAAGATTTCTAATAAACTCCAGGCAGCCTTTTGTTCAGGGTTTGCAAATTTCCTCTTTCACAATACTTTTTGTCAAAGAAGAATCCAAAGTATATAAAGTTTTCATTTTGTAATCTTGGGTCACAAAAATGCCAAATCTAGCAATTGAGTCCATAAAGCTAAATGTGGAATAGAAATAGGTGTAAATCCCTTTTAAAACCCACAGCCATTAGATTTGTAGACCTGGTCAGATCATTACTAACGTAACGAATCACACACATTCACTTCATGAAAAGTCTCCTTTGTGAAATAGGACTGGTACCCCTGCCATTTACACCCATTTCCACTGGTACGAAATGTACCAAATCAATCGCAGTGGGGTGGGGGATGGGTTTCACGTAATGACTCATAAAGGAGCATCCAAGAGTTATTCAAAAGCACACAGAATTTAGTACATACATGTGTTCTAAGTGTTCTTGTTTTCATCCTTTTAATGGTAACAGGGAATCACAACTATCGCCACTTCCCACTGAAAGCACTAATTTGCAGTAGTTGAATATTATACTCTGCAGTACTAAGAAATTGCCATTTATACGAAGAGAAAATGGTTTATTCATCGTTTCATATAAGTGCATGCACTGTTTACAACATATCCTCACTTACTTCTCCTGGTAAAGGTGGTGTTGATCACTTTAAACTCCCCAAACTTTTTTTTGCTCTTTCTTTGGGCCATTTTGGTTCTGACTACTTCAATATACATGCAGAGTTTAAATCGCTATTAAACATCAGAGCCCGAGTGGTGAAAGCAGCACCATGAATAATCCATTGGCAGCCCCTGACAGACCAAGAGAAAAAGATCTCAAACACTATTATACTCAGGGGGAGACAAAACAAGGCTGCAGCAGCATTAGCCTTTCCACCTAAACACTGAATCCACTTTGCATTTTAAAGTTGTAAACATCTATCTCAACAAGGGATGCGCTTTTTTTTTGCTTGTTTGTACAAGGCCAAACACCATATTCACAAGCTTAATCTTTTGAATACACTTTTCTAAATGGAAAACAAGGTTGACACTGCTGATAGTGCATCCCAGAAGTTCCCCATTAAAATTAACAAAAGCCAATTTATAAGGCTTCTTAATAGCTTGTGGTGGGTCAGTTAAATTTAACTGAAGTCATGCAAATGTTAATACGCACTCTTTTAATCTTTAGGTTTGTGTGTGTGTGTAAAATGATAATAAAATCATTTGATCATAGTGGATCCTAGTTAGACAAGTATAACCTCAGACAAACAACAACATACACCTTTTTTTTATTGTACTTTATTTATCAAAAATGAAGCCAAAAAGAGGTAATTATGTGAGTAATATTAAGTACCACCAGCTGCTTCCTTTGGATTTAAGAGAGTAAGTTGATGAACTGATCACCAGCAGGTGTGCAGACCTCTATAAAAGCAGATGTTTTGGCAGGAGCAACAAAACAGCAAGAGGAAAAGACATCAGCAGTGTTTTTGTTGAGTCCGGAGCAGACAATAAAACCATTCCCAAATAATAAAAGTGTTGAACGTTCTCCAGGAAGGTGATTGACAAGTGGGAAAACATATAAGATGGTTGCCAATCTTTCCAGGAGTGGACATCCCAGCAACATTTACCCACATGTCAGTCATCACTGAGTATTAGACAAAACAAGTACAGTTAGTTTGGAAGTGTTTGAAAGTCTCTTCTGTCTAAAAAGACCATGGAAGCACAATTACAACTACTCAGTACCATGTTTGGAAACACTCAAAAAAAAAGAGCATTTCTCCAGCAACCACCCACTTTCAGCCAGAACTGTTGACTGATGATGATTGTTTTGCTTGAGCAAGTTGAAGTCAGTGAGTCGACCATGAAAATCTTGGATGAAATTGTATCAGCAAGACTATGATCTTTAGCACAACAACATCTGACTGAGAAAAATAAGATTGAAGGTTTGGGACTGGCTTAGTCAAAGCCAAGACCTCACTCCAGTTGAAATGCCATGGCAGAACTTAAATAGCACAAAAAAACAAAACAAAAAAAAAAAAAAACTTGAATTGTTCAGAATGGACCAAAATTCCTCCACAAGTGTCAGACAGTGATAGTTATACAGAAAATAACCATTTCAAGTTAATGCTGTTAAAAGGAGATCTACAAGCTATTGCATGACAGAGGTACTTGGTATCGTCATCATTTTGTTTTTTGCCTTCATTTTTATTTACTTGAGGTTTAGCTTGACTAAGATCCATCATAATCAGATACTTTCAGTTTTTACACACACACACACACGTTTGAGGTTTTCTAACATTTGAACTACCTAAACTAATTGTCTCTGTTGTTAATAAACCTACACTGAAATCAAAGCAATAATTTATTGATATATCAACTAAAATTGCTTAAAAAAAGGTTAATATATAACTAAGACTTGTGGAGATACGTTTTTCCTAAAACACAGGAAACTTTGGCCCCCCTCACTGCACACAAACTAATGCCTCTACAAGAAAGCAATTTATCAAATGACTTCTTAGACCAGTTTAGAATTCATCCCAAAAACCTTTAAACTATTCCAGGCACATCTGCCAATCTGCCAGTGAAATGAAGAGCTAGAGGCCACGGCGCCAGACCCATCAGCTCCTTTTCAGCTACATTCACACATCGATCTCATGCTCAGTCTTCATGTGGAGTGGCTGGTCAATAGGTGAAGTTTGTGCAAAGTGGTCATGATGGCCGATGCAAGAGACATTAGAAAGCATAATTATTATTGCTGAGTTTTTCCATTTCAATGCGAGCACACGTATCCTACGGAACACATCTTTCAGCATCAGAAATGTTTTTTTTTCCTTTTATTACAAAACATTTACCATTCATTTCACATTTCCCCCAGCTTTAGACGAAAACATTAAGTCACTGATACAATTCCACCTGTTACAATCTGTTTGTTAAGCCAGTTGTACCATTTATCTATTTTAAATAAACCATTTGAGGAGTAGGTTTATGCTGCTGGCTGGCTTACAATCTACTCCATCAGACACTGCACCATTAACAAAAAAGGCATTTTTATTGATAAGGTAAATAAGTACAACCCCCCCCCCCCCCCCCCCCCCCCCCCCCCCCAAAAAAAAATCCTGTAAAATGGCGAAAGATACTGGAGTGGCAAATGATATGTATATGTAAATTCTTGCAGGCATCAATAACAATAAATACAAATCAGATTACATAACATTAAAAAAAAAAAAATCCAAGTACTTGCTTTGTTCATTAAAAAAAAGAAAAAAAAACTTTATCTAGTTATAAGTACCTGAAAATAATGACTAACATTTCTTTGTGACATACTGTCTTAAAAACATCTGTTTTCAGAATTATATTAAAACTCAAATAAAATACTCTTGATATGTCAATATTTCTTTTTCTCATTAAAAAAATGTCAAGACGACTCAAAGTGAACAATAACACAATCTGATTGTCTTTAGAAAAACTCAGTCTTTGTTGGCAGGAAGTCCAAAATCTCTGCAGGGCCAAGTGGATTCTGTTTTCCGCAGCAGCGAGTAAAGAAGCATTAGTAACCTGATTGTAATTTCATTGGACAGATATCTACCAACGCTGGTTTCATTAAAAATTCAAATCCACTCCACAGAGCCACCTTCTCCATTTCCATCATCTTAAAACACAGCTTGTAAACAAACGATTGCTCGTGTCAACAGTTATCCAGCTCCAGTCCACAGGAGTAACTCCACGTCGACAGGCTGCACGCATGGACGGGGATGTGCTGGTGATCGTCATCGTTCTCATTTCTTTGTCTCCTCTTGTTGAACAGACCTGATGCTCTCTTTCAAACTCTTGGTAAACAGGTGGCTGGCTTTGCCGCAGTAGGTATGTGTGGTTGTCTGCAGTGATGCTTCCAGTGGTCGAAGCAGTGAGGCCTCCATGTTCTCACCAAACGGGTACTGGGATGACAGCAAACATGCAGGTAATATATGATCCACAGTCATAATTAGAGTTTATTCTACTGCTGTCTCTAGTCGCTAACTTAAGCTCCTCTTGCTCCTCATGGCACTTAGAAAATCAAACTATTTGTACTTTGAAACATTTCAATAGGTAGGCAGCAACCAGAAAAGATTTTGCAGAACATTGATATAACAGTGAAGCTCATCTTTGACCTTTTGGATGTCATTAAGCTATTTCACTATATTTTAAAAACAAAAAGAAAAAAATGAGTGTTTTTATTCTAAAAGCTTATGTCTTACAATCAAAACATTAGCATGTAAAACATGTAGCCTCTGCATCAGAAATATGAAGTCAACTAATAAACCATCGTTCATCATTCTGAGTAGCAACTGTGTAGCCTACATGTCACATATATGATGGTTGAGTTGCTTTGTAATTACACCACTTAACACTAGGTGGCAGGGCAGGTTTTCTCTACTGAGTTTCCTTTTGTTTACTTTCTGTAAACTCAGACATGGAAACGGAGCAAATGAAGCACATCTTTTGTGCGTTGGAGCTGATAAATACTGAGAAGCAGAAGTTTTTCTTATTGTATAGCAGCAATCTATCTTTCTATCCAGCTTAAAAATGACAAAGCAGTAGTGGAAAATGCGTAGACAAAAATACAGTGTTACCAAGTGGACAAATCACATTTATTGTGATCTGTGTCAAGCTTAAGTATAGTTATGATGTAGGGTTGTGAGCTAGGGTGGACATACAGTCATGGAAAAAATTATTAGACCACCCTTGTTTTCTTCAGTTTCTTGTTCATTTTAATGCCTGGTACAACTAAATGTACATTTGTTTGGACAAACATAAGAATAACCACAAAGATTGCGCATAAGAGTTTTATTTAAGAGCTGATATCTTACCATTTTCCATGGTTTTCTTGATTATAACCTAAATCACTTAAGTTTTTACATCAATAGCTATGGTGTTGTACTGCCAAAAACACTGCTTTTATGCATTCAGTGTTTTCTTTTCTGTCTGTTTTAGTCACATGATGACGTTTAGTGGTACCAGGTATTAAAATGAACAAGAAAGTGAAGAAAAAATGGTGGTCTAATAATTTTTTCCACGACTGTACATCGTTGCTTTGGCACAGAAGCATAAATGATCTTCAAGTACCTTATGGTGCAATACCATAAATGGCCATTGGGAGCAAGCGTCAAAACATTTCTCGGTTCCAGGGACTCCTGCTCTTCAAAATGCATAAACCTTTCATAAGAAATTCAAATCCAATTAGGTAAGTAAGTATGGTATATATTTGGGAAGAATCACTGCTTTTTGATTGGTGTAATGGTGGTCTAAGGGGAAAAAAAACCAAGGGAATATGTCTCGATGAGAGGTATTTCAGTCCCATCAGGTTTCAACTAAAGTCCTTTCTAGAAATGATCTGTAACATTAATAACACCATTACTTTGTTCAAGCAACAACATTCAGTCATTCAGACACAAGTTGCATAACTATAACCACTTCTGGACAGTACACCAGGTGAATATTAACGGTCCTTGTAAATTCACAGCTTCCTGTCAACAAGTCATGCTGCATAATGCCAAGTGCCATTTATATTAACTATACATAAAATGTGTGTGTATATATTCATTTATTTATTCATGATGGATTTTGGCAAGTATGTTGGGGTAGTTGGGAGTTTTTCCTGCAGCAGACTGTGGTCAATTTTTGGTGTATTTTAGATTATGAAAATATACTCTGTGGCCCTCATTCTGAGTAGCCGTTAGCCTTGCTCCCATCAAAAATTCTTGTTTCTGCAAACTGATAGCACTGCTCATGAAACTTTACACCACAGCCCCACTTCAAAATGAAAAAAATAAAATAAAACCTTAACAGGCAGAAGTGCAAGTCTGAAAGCAGCCTATAACTTTCTAGCACCTCCCACCATGTTCAAAGACCAAGATAGTCACAGGTAAATGCCAAACCTAAGCTTCAGAATGTCAGTTCATAGACCTGTGGATCTTGGTAGCCATGTCCACTTTTAACATTTACAATCCATGCTAAAAACATTAGATGTAAATATGAAAAATGTGTTTTTCCACAAAATATGATAACCACAATGGGAAATTCAAATCACATGCATCACTGTCAGTTCAAGACAATAACACTCTCCATCTGATTTACATCTGCCAATTCGGCGTGTGCTTGGATGATGAATATCTATTACAAGTACACACAAACGGGATTAGTGAGGTGTGACGGCAGTAGAAAAAGCTACAGCTGCAGCGTTTCCAATATGCTTCTTTGCTGTATGTCTTTGTGTCACCAAGTAAACCCCAAAGGAAAAAAAAAAACTTGCTCTCCAGCCAGTTAATAGCAGACAAGGATCTTGTCACATTCATCATGAAAATAAAGATGCAGGCCTTTCAATGTTATATTGAGGCACAGCAGTCTTTTATTGCTCTAGTAAATAAAAGGAATCACCATTTTACGGCATCTGATTTGACTGAAGTTTGGCAAACCATTAGGTTCCTCAAAGCACAGTTTCTTTATTATCTTTCATATATTGCAGCAGGCAATAAAGCACCATTAACAGCCTCCTATTGATTTTTATGTGGATGTGGCTGTTGCATGGTCTACACAGCCATCATGATGTCTCAAACTAGCATTAGCACTAAAAATTTTACAACTCTTCAGTGGGCTTGGCTGGGTAATGGTAGTGGCCTTTATTGCAAGCTTCTCTGCTGGCAGAAAGAGCCCGCCTTGGGAGCAGGGCTGACTAAGGAGCTCTTGGTGGGATGGAAATCAAGAGTTTCCTCCAGAACTGCCTGCTCCAGGCTTTAGGATGCTGTTCTCAGAGGAGTCAGTGGGAACAAAGTGGGAGGGGACCGAGGGAGCTGAAGGGGAGGGGGGGGGCTGATAAAAAATCTTCTGCAAACTGTACCTTAAAAAACAAAGCTGGAATGTTTTTGGGCCCTCAGTTCTATTAAGATAATTGCCGTGCACTGTGCCCGCCAATGACGATTATCAGTACATTTTTACCTCCTAAAATCAGGTGAGTTGGGTATGAGCTGTGTGTAACCGTTTTGCTGGAAAGACTGATGGAGCTATGAAAGCCGAGTGCCCTGTAATGAAGCCTGCTCGTTTACTTAATGGCTGAAAACATTGTCTGCACTGATAGTGGCCGGGAAAGGCCCTGTGGTGGTAATGGATGGAGACCAGCTAATGAAGCTTTTCCTGCTCCCCCCAATTGCTGCCTGCATGGTGACCAGTTCCCTGAAATCAACAAGAGCAGATCGAAAAAGAGCCACTATCAGAATAAAAGGAGAGCTCTCAGGCCAATTTGCCTGGTCACTGATGACTTAAATATAGCCAACATTATGCCCTGAAACTTTAAATTAAAGCTGTCAAGCAATTACAAACAGTAGCCACTTACTGGATCTTTTTAAAAGTTTCCCTTCCAATAATCAGTGCCCTGAGACCTCTTGTGACCTGGTCTAAAGTTTCCACAGAAAAGTTTGAAAGGTTGCCTAAATCCATTAAGACCTGAGTTGACCTTCAAACACTGGTGTAGATGTAGTTGTATCACATCTTTAGTGGTCAAATCTGCTAAATATATAATGCTATAAAACTTCAGAGGGTGTTCCACTGGTACAGCAGAATCTCCATCCAAAACTGAGTGAAAACCGTAAGAGTAACCCAACATGAATCCTGCAAATAGTTCTTTCCATCTCTGGAAAACCAGAATGAGGTTGACTATGGCCTTATCTCTCTCTTTGTCCAAGGCCTTTTAACTGAAAAACATGTTAGAGTGGAGTAAATTTGGAAATATATTTTTTCTGTAAGTGTACAGAGAGGATTCTCGCAGTGTAATACATGTGTGGCTAGCATAGCTGCCAGGCAGGGCTGATATGAGCATTTCAGGAGAAATGTTTAACAGACTATTGATTAAGCATTCAGGAAAGGAAGCATCTATTAGGAAAAAAGCAGTGTCTTGGAGTGGTGCCTATTGATAAGGTAATGACTGACAAACATTTGTCCAAATAATGCAGTCTAACTAAGCAGAAGTATTGGAGAGGATGCCATTAAATGATTGCTCCTCACTTCACTTCGTGCATTAAATTTCCCATCAGCTGTACCTGAATCCCCATGAGAAAAAAGTAGAACAAACATATTGAATTCCTTTGATAACCAGACAGAAATACATTAGCAATAAAACAAACTCCATAATCGCTTTACTTTTCTTTGTGACGTGGCCTCAACGAGTCACTGACAGGTGAAAGTCTGTTTCTACCTTTTGAATGGCCTTGTAGACAGCTTGAAATGCCGGCTGCTTGTCATTGTGATAAACTCCTCTGTTACCATGGAGAATGAAGACACCTTCTTGTTCAGCCTGGTGACAATTGCTCCCATACATACAGTGGTCTGGCCGGTAGTTCCACTGGCAGGGGAAAACGTATAGGCTTTCTGTAATAGAAAGGGGTGAAGAGCCGTGATTTGGGTTTCGAGAACTGGATATAATTAGTCTTTTTTTTTTTTTTTATTTATAAAAATCCATTGCCTAGGTTTTTTCCATTTAATAATAAATGTTTAAAATGTCAAACGATTTGGAAAAGCCTTGTTTCCATCCTGATCACAGGCAAAATATAATGAAGTGCATGAGGAAGCAACTACCTGGATTGTGATGAAATATGATATTAAGAAGGTCCTGGTCACCCCAGGTGATATTGAGTTTATACTTCTGCAGAAGAGGCATCAGAATTTCTTCCCACTGCAGTGCAACAGATGTCATGTCATTCTGGAGGGAGAAAAATACAGTGACCAGAAAGTATTTGTGTCATTTTAGATCAAGAAACCGTGAGTCTGTTTTTCCTGGTGACTTAATTATTTGGGAAGCATTCAACATTAATCCAGAAGAAACTGCCTCCACATTGGCTCACTGGGATCATGAAGAAAGGAATTACAAGAGTGCCCTCAACTGGTCAGAAGTGGTAACGCTGTAAACGAACCTCTAAATCTTTCTGAAACCTTTCACTCCTGTCAAACTATATTCATCTCTTGACATTTCAATAAGTATGTGAGTGCTATATGTGGCACTGCAAATCATTTAAATTTCACATTTCACATCAATTTTGCTTTTAAAACCTAAATATGTAAGCATGTGCTGTATATTAAAAGGTGGATATTGTATATGTTAAGGACCTTTACCTTGAAAAATGTTTCCCTGAGTCGTGTCATGTTCATGAGCATTACGCCTGAGTTAATGCCAGTCTCGCCATGGTAAGGGTGCCGTGCAAATCGGTTTTATACCAGCCGATCCGTGGCTCCTCGTGTTCTGGAGCCATGGCCGCCAAGTGGCTTGAATTAAACTGAGAAAGCAGGGCCCAGATGTCCTCTACAGGCCTCAAAAAAAGAATATCTGTATCTACATAGAGCAAAGAGTCCACTTCCTTTAGGATCAGCTGGGAAAACAGAGACAATTATGATTAGGACATTTTCTAAATAATACAGGAGGAATTGTTGCATGCTGTATGAAAGAATAACTCTTGGCTTACCGGCAGGAAGAGCCTCTGAGAGGCACAAGGTTTGAAGAGCTTCTTCCACTCTTTCGGGTTCTCCTCTGGAAATGTGATTGGGTAGATGCTGAAGGTGAACTTTTTCTGGATGTTTGTGGGCCATAATGTAAGCTTGAAGAAATGCAAATAGAAAAAAATGGGCCTCAATAATCAAAGTATGTGCAGTTTAACCATTTGTTTTTGTTGTTTGTAAAAAGTTACATGAACTTCATTAAAAAATTTAAAAAATTAACTGAGCAAATAGGATGTCAACAAGCGTAGCGAATGACATGTATGACAAATTTTGAGTTAAATGAGTGTTGTGCATGCCTGATGACAAACCACTGATATTAGTCGTAACAAATTAGTGGTGAACACTAGCAAACGACTACATGCCGTTGGACACTTACAGCCTCTCTGAAGCTGTCCTGTAGCTCATCCTCGGCAAAGATGTAGAAGTGCAGGTGCTTTTTGCTGAAGAGAATGGCCGACTTCAGCATGGTGAGAGTCTCCTCTAGCCTGGGGCCGCAGGCCACCACAGCCAGGTGACTTCTCTCCTCATTATGTCTCTTGGCAACAGAGGGTGACCTCTCACTAAGAGCCAAGACACAGTCAAATACATCAGTGAAAGCAACCTCTCATTTTTTACAACAAACATGAATACACCGGGAAGGGCAGGAAAATAAACCATGAAAAGAAGAACAGTCTGGCACTCGGCCCTGTAGGTGTGGAAGAGTTATTAGATTTAGAGAGAGGTGCAGGCGACAACTATAACTCATACTTTGTGCTGCCTCCAAGTGCTTTTTGCTTTCAGCTTTCAAGTACAGAAATAATGAATTGAACTAGTCCCACTTTCCTGAAATCATTATGCAGGCCAGTGCACAATCATTTCTCTGCATGCATGTCAGAGGAAGGGAAGCATAAATATACTAATTAAAACACAAAATACGACTACTGGGATTAGGGTGAGGAAAGGTAGGACTTCATGAGGCTGCGATACCATTTATCTTACTGTAATTTAGGTGAGAGGACAGATAAGTCTGTTGATAAGATATTGCCGTAATTAACAGATTACGTGAAAATGGCTCGCTGGAAGAAGTGAGATTTAAAGGTGAAAAATCAGCACAGAAGATGTAGCTTGTCTACAACATCTTGGTGTGGATCTAGAAAGTCAGAGAAAGATGTAAAGATGATCACTGGTGAGATTCTTTCAGGTTCACAGAGGCATTCATACCTAAGAGGTGGCTCCAAAAAGCAGCTCACTCCACAAACATCAGCAGGTTGTCTCCAACATGGGTTCCAGTTAGAAACTGACTGTGACTTACACCTGACAGAATAAAAACATCATCTTTGGGATCTTCAGCGTTAAAGGAACCGGGTTAGCATCAGAACTTTGAGAGACTTTTCTTTTAATTTAAGTGCAGTGGATTTAACAGGTGGCCGTCCTCTAAATCCAGTCTAAAGATAACGTTAATGAGGCACAGAATTAGAGAGCAATAACCCTTACAGTTGCCTAGCAACCAAACAGGTGGCGGCTATTTTTATTTTTTTATTTTAAGCAATTTGTACACATTTACACACGTCGACGTTCTCAACTGTGGATAGAAAAGGTTCAAAATTAAAGCGTTTAACATTCAAGCAGTTTTAAGCTTTGACTGTAAAAGTCAATATTGCGTAATAACTAGGCAAACTAGTTTAAACGGTAAAGAAGCAAGTCAACTAACTTTCATTTGGCAGCTGTGGGGCTACCTCATAGTTAAACAAGCGCTATTCTCTTCACTTTTTGACTAAACATAATGTGGGGAGAAGAAAAAAAAAACTGGGTAAGTTACCCGTCCAGTGTGTCCTCGCGGTCTCGGAGGCCTGCCAGTCCCGGGGTTTTCCTGAGTACGTGCCCGGCGTCGTGACCGCTCACGCCGGGTACCCCGTAGCGTCTCACGTTCCACTCGTCCCCGTCCTCCAGTGTGGAGGCTGACTGGCTGAACAGATACAGCAGTGAGAAGAACGTGAGAACCGTGCAGAGAAAAAATGCGTGAAGATAGCATCGCATTTTTCGCTTCAGATATTCTGCGCTAAAGTTCGATCATTTTTAATTGATCTCAGCTCATTTCCAAGCGAGCTGCTACCTGCTAGTGCTACTGTGTTTGAAACCGAGAAGTACAGTTGGTGTTTACAGTTTTGCGCCCCACCCACTACACGTGTTCCGTTGGATCAACCACCTGCAGGACTGTGTGCCAGTGCAGGATATCTACTGTAAACGCGTCTTTGTGTACAGTATTACAAAAGTTTTGTAACACCTGGTGAGTCTATCTATAGTTGCAGTATTCATTCTGAAAACTTCAACTGACTTAAGCCCACAAAGCAGAGCATCTGATGTACAGTATTTGCCCCCTTACAGATTTCTTCTATTACACTTTTTTAAAAAATTACATTTGCATATTTCAGATCTGCAAGCAGATTTTAATATCAGACAACGATAAACTGACTAAATAAAACACCAATTCCAAAAAAAGTTGGGATGCTGCATAAAACGTTAATATACCTTGATCTTCAATAACATGGAAATCTGGCACATACATGTACCTTAAGTATGGTACCATACTTCCTAAAAAAGATGAAATCATCAAAATGTTTAACAATACACGTTGTCTCTATGTGAGTTTGTCTATAATAATTGTACAATAAAAAGTTGTTTTATGAATAACCTTATTGTTACCTCCGCCAAGGAAGTAATGTTTTTGCCGCTCCTCCATTTGTTTAATGGCAGCAACTAGTGCTGGGCAATATGGAAAAAATCATATATCACGATATGGACTATTTTATATCACGATAACGATATATATCACGATATACCATAATAAAGTATGTTTTCAGTTATTCTCTGAAAAGTTTGACAAAAATGTCATTGCTTACTTTTCAACTTTATTTTGAAAGGACGTTTAGCTGAACTGTCACAAACATACATTTTAGTGCAGCAAAAACAGGTAGGTACAGAGGTACAGTAGCTTTCACATTTTTTTTAAAGTGCACAACAGTTTCTGAGAGGAAAAACACATTTTTGCACTGAAGTTCAGCTATAAAAAATAAACACAAATTATTTTTCAACTTTCTGAAATCTGTAACCTTGTAGTGCAAAGTTTGCAAACCAATATAAAGTGTCTAAAGTAAACATCAGAGTTGAAGAGAACTCTGTTTAAGGCATTAACCATGAATAAAAGTGCAAACATAAAAGGCTACTTTGTAGAAGAAGATATGTTTCTATCAAATTTATCGTTGCAGGTTATTTAATTACATATTTGCTGTAATAATTGATGAAATTAGGTTAGAAACGATAGAAACGATAGAAGAGAATTGGCACGATACGCACTTTTCTATCATCCCCACGATATGTATCGTCATATTGCCCAGCACTAGCAGCAACACATCTCAAAGCAAAACAAGGGTAACAAAAGGCTGGAAAACACAATTTAAAAAGTCAAAATGAGCTAATATTTTCCCTGAAATGATGAAATGTCTGCTTCAATGTCTGAAATGTTCCATTTGTTCTATTGGGAATAAAAATATGGATTTGAGATTTGGATATGATTGCATTGTTTTTATTTACATTTCACTCAGCATCCCAACATTTTTAGAATTGGGATTATACAAAAAGTCATTTTTAAATTATGATATAATTTATTAAGGGGAAAAAAACTATCCAACTATCCAGTTCAGTTCCACTGGCCGCATTCGGGCCTGACTACTGCCAGGCGTGTAGAATAAAGAAATCCCTTGAATAGAACCTGTCTGACGACATGAAGTGGTCTAAAGGACACATCAGGCCTTGATCTAAAGAAACAGATGGGAAACAAATTGATTGACATCTATCACTGGGAACGGTTGCAAAGCCATTTCTGAAGCTTTGGGACTCCAGTGAACCACAGTGAATCATTATCGTCAAATGGTGAGAACATGGAACAGTGGTGAAGCATCCCACCGACAACATATCCCAGAGGTCACAAAAGACCCCTCGATATCTAAAGCACTGCAGGCCTCACGTCCCCTAGTTAAGGTCAGCATTCATGATTCAATAATAAGGAAGAGATCTCAGGTGAAAACCACTGAGCACAAAGAGCCTTCTCACATTTCCCAAAGACATCTCGATGATCCCCAAGACTTTAGGGAAAATATTCTGTGGACTGAGAAGACAAACGTGGAACTCTTTCGAAGGTCTGCGTCCCATCAAGCCTGATGTAAAATTAACACATTATTTCAGAAAAAAAACGTCACACCAATAGTCAAACGTAGTAGCAGTATGATGGTCTGGAGCTGCTTTGCTGCTCCAGGACTTGGACGACTTGTCGTTTGGAGCCATGAACTCTGCCGTATAGCCGAAAATCCTAAAGGGGAATGTCTGACCATCGATTTGTGACCTTAACCTCAAGCGCACTTGATCCATCGCATACCAGCAAGTCCACCTCTGAATGACTCAAAAAAAAAAAAAATCAAGGATTTGGCGTGGCCTTGTCAAAGTCTGGATGAAATTCAGTTGACCTTAAACAGGCCATTATGATTGACTGGAATTAAAACAATTCTGCAAAAGAGTGAGCCAAGATTCCTCGACAGCAATGTGAAAGACTCATTGCGAATTATCGCAATCACTTGATTACAGTTGTTGCTACCAAGAATGACACAACCAGTTATTGGGTTTAGGGGGCTATTACTTCTACATACAGTCATGGAAAAAATTATTAGACCACCATTTTTTCTTCACTTTCTTGTTCATTTTAATACCTGGTACCACTAAACGTCATCATGTGACTAAAACAGACAGAAAAGAAAACACTGAATGCATAAAAGCAGTGTTTTTGGCAGTACAACGCCATAGCTATAGATGTAAAAACTTAAGTGATTTAGGTTATAATCAAGAAAACCATGGAAAATGGTAAGATATCAGCTCTTAAATAAAACTCTTATGAGCAATCTTTGTGGTTATCGTTATGTTTGTCCAAACAAATGTACCTTTAGTTGTACCAGGCATTAAAATGAACAAGAAACTGAAGAAAACAAGGGTGGTCTAATAATTTTTTCCATGACTGTATAGGGCCAGGTTGGTTTGGATAGCTTTTACCCTTTAAAAAATGAAATCATCATTTTGTCTGGTGTTGAAATTAGTTTGATCTTAAACAGGTAAGTGTGACTAAAAGCCAAAAACAGAAGAAATCTGTAAAGGAGAAAATACTTCCACAGCACTGTAGTAAAGACAGAGGAGTTAATGGAAAAAGTGAAGTTAAATTTAAGGTCTGGAGAACGACATAAACCCTTTGAGAAAACTAGGTAGGGCACCTGTTTTAGTACAACATACTTTCAATAAGAATTAGCTCATTAGTAGATAATCCAGTTCAATTCACTTCAGTTTATTTAGGCACTGGAATGCATTCTATTATCTATGTTCTTTACTTATTGTTGTTGCGCACAAGACCTGATTCTTTTGATGGTCTCCAAAGTTCAAACTGAGATTGGGGGGGAATCAGCCCCAAACCCATATGAACCTCAAGAATCTGGCCTCACTACATGAATTTAAGCACATTTGAAATATTTTGGATGCATTTTTATCTGGCTGCAGATGCTATGATAGATCATTGCTTCCCATGTTTATTATGACTCTTGAAAACTTTTAATGTCTAAAATAAGTCGTAATTTTAGACCTCAGTGTTGGCACTCTTTAATGATTGTGTTGATGTTTTGCTGTGTTGTTGTTGTTGTCGTCTGTGTTTTGTAATTACTGCTGCTCTTCGCTGCTGCCTTCCAGGGGACCCTTTAGATTTTTCTCCCTGGTCAAATAAATGTCTATAAATACATTTAGAGTTATTTGTATTGTGTCCATTCACAACAAAGGTCATCTCAAGACACTTTACCCATAAACAGACTAAATTCAGTCCAATTTAAAAGTCTAAACATAATCCACTTAACTGTAATCCATTATACGTCAATTGATTTCAACTAATCTTCATTTACTGTCAATTCCTAAAGTTAAAGAAAGTCAGATTAAAAGTGTGAAACTGCATGAAAATAATATCTCAAAATTAAGCATGGAAGTGGCTTGATCATGCTTTGGGCTCATGCTGCAGTCACAGGGGGGATATTTAATTTCTTCAGGAAAGTATGGATTCAGCTAAAAACAAGGAAATTCTGGAAGCAAACATCACAGTTTAAAAATGCCTCATGATGAAAAGGACAGTCCCACAAGTATGCAAAAAGCACATCGTTTGCAACTTCTGCAAAATTTCCCAGGGTGCATTTGACAGGCTACCTCACACAAAAAATAAATCCCATAATGCAACTACAACAGAAACCTGTCATAGAAGTCACATGATCCATTTTCAGTTGTGCTGTAACACGTTTATGATGAGATAAAACATACTGACAGCAACCACCAGGTCAGGATACAGTACACACCATTTACTACTCTGTACACGCTGTACATCCTGTAATATGTGGCATCAAAAACAAGCTAAACATTTAGCGAAGGTTGCTAAACCAATTTAAATATAATCTTAAATAAAATATTGTCTTAATTTTATTCATTCTAAAGACTAGTTGTTGTTTTTCTTCTTTTTTTCTTTTTTAGAATGACAAAATTCTGACAGGGTTTCCAAAACCCTTTTTATTTACCCACGTTTATTTCTCTTTTGGCAACACACTGCCAGTCATTATATAGAGAGTTATTTCTGACAGCATGATCTCATTGACCCGAGTTCAAGTGCACAGACGGACTATTCAGTACCCTTTGTCAAGTCAAGTAATTATGTAAAATGGAGCGTACACTTAAAGGGAGTATTTATACAGAGCAGAGAAATAAATGTGATTTTAAAATGTGCATATATATAAAAAAAAAAAAATATCCAAGTCTCTACAGTTTATTTTATTCAGTACAATTTATCAATATAAACCATTCTATAGATCTAATCATGCTTAACTCTACCAAGAGAAGGCAAAGCTTGTTTAGTAAAACTGTTCAATATTTGAACTAAAATGTTAGACGGTAAGTTAATGCATCCAATGGCACAAAATCAAGGAGGGAAAAAGTCCAGTAACCGACAGTGTTATAATGACAAAACAGAAATAATGCTCAAACAGTTTTTCGTAAACAAAGGATGCCATTAAGTGCAAATAACAAAATGTAAAAAATAAACTACAATTCTGAGATGACATCTTGACATTTCTTCCATAATCCGTTTGTGTACCAACGACGACTGGAACATGACATAATGCTTTAAAAACGTGTTCGAGAGCAAGTTGCCTCTGCGTGTGGTCAGTCCCACCGGTTTAATGCTATCGCCCCACTTTCAGTTCATCCTCATAGAGTTTGCTGCAACAGTTCTTTGAATTAAGCACAACAAAAAGTGCATCTCGACTCCTTAATTCTTGAAGACGGGAAGGCAGTGGAAAATGCAACCCCGAATAGAAGTAAAAGCTATTATATTGCCATTTGAAATATTATTAAAAAATGTGCATCTTGAAGTTTAATCTCCGGCGGAGGCTGAGAGTGCAGAAGAGTGTGCTGTGCTGACTGGGAGTGTGAGGATCAGTGAGTCTCTCCGTTAACCGGCGAGCCTTCCCCGCGGGGCGACGAGCTCCTGGAGACCCCTCGCTCAGTGTTATCGGAGCTCGAGCCGCTCTGACTGTGCTGGTCCGCCGCAGCAGCGCCTGCTGACGTGGACGTGGGTTTGGCTTTCTCTTTAAAGTCTGTGATAATTACAGTCAAGTCTCCAACTGTGACCTCCAGATGCTGAGCACTGCTCCGGTCTACGTTTTTTAACCTGGGTCTGGTGGGGGAGAGAAACACAAGCCGGGTTGTAAATACTACTCAGAGGATATTAAACATAACAGAAGTAAGAGGAATAAAAAAATTCAACAAGAATAAAAGTCATTACCTCATCTTTTTGTGGCTTTTCTTTTTCAGTGTTGGCTCTTTGTCACTTTTGTCTTTCTCTGATTTTTCTTTCTTCTCTTTTTTGGGATGTGTTGGTGATGCAAACTGCTGATTTACTTGCTGTGCAACTAGCTGAGAAACAGGCCGTGGCTTTCTGTGGGGAGAAAAAAAAAAGATAAATAAATATTAGCCTTGCAGTTACATCCATGTCACTGAAACTGTAGACACACTCCAGTTACCAAACAGCTGACATGATTGAACAGCTACGTCCCAACTGAGGGGCAGCAGATGAACCTGAAAGCTGACTGCGTCAACAGCACCACGACACAGGGCAGACTGTACCATTTCAAATACTCCTCTGAATGTGGTCTACCTTGTTTTCTCGGGCTGAGTATGCTGCCTTGGTGGGTTATCTGTCAATTTTATCAAAAGCTGGCTTCTGATTTTCAGGGGACATGCCTTTAACAGACCGAGTCCTTCGAAGGATGCAGCCCCTGAAACTGAGACATTGCTAATGTGGATGTACATCTTGAGGTGTCGCATAACTTGATTTCACTCCAGTTCTCGAGGTCAAGCTTTAATTTAAAATTTATTCTGTGAACAGAGTACCAGTTTTCATATCTATTCAAGTCAACTGTGCACAAAAGGTTATTGGATTAATAGACAAATTAAAAAAAATAAAAATTGCTATGCTGGATCAGGTTGATTTGATATACAGTGATCCCTTATTTTTCACGGTTAATGGGGACCGGCGGCCCCTCCGCGTAAATCAAAATCTGCAAACTGGAGCCAGAGCCCCCCGAGCCTCAATAATGTGTTTAAAATATGTTTAAAAACCCCCAAAAAATAGCGAGGCACTGCAGCAAAACAAGACAAAGGCTCAACTGTGGTCTATCTGTTTCCTTCACAGCCTCTGGTCTCTGAACCGTAGTAAAGAATCCGCTGGTATTGTGCTATTTTTGGCTCGTAATTAGCGGCTAACACGCTAACAACAACAAAACAAAATGTCTGGTTTTCTCTGCATGGAACGAGCACTTTATTCTGGCACTGCAGGAACTTGTAACATCACACAGGTTGTATTGTTGGGCTCCTGACGGTTAACAGAGAATGTAAATCTATACACACTGGGCTGCTGTTTATGCTCCACTACCACACCCACTACCTGCTACCCTAAACCCGCGATCGCAAGATATCAAGTTTACAGAAAGGGCAAAAGACACGCCCATTGCCACACCTACAAAGTGAGTAAGAGAGTCGGCATAATGGGTACCAGCTTTAGCGAGCGGAAAATTGTAGTAGCAGTTAGCGTAAATTTGCGGGTAGCAGCTAGTGTTAATGGGTAAGGGGAAGTGTACGATCGGGGCCCAGGTCTTCCTATAGGCAGTGGAGGTTAAGTTGCTTTTAAAACGTCTTAAATGTCACTCTCAATTGCTAACGCTATTATTCCCTTGAGCATCTTATTTGTCCCAGCTGTGATGTCTGCGAGTTAGTTTCATCATTCTCGATGTATGACAGAGTACATTAAGTGATGCGCAGTTGTCTGGCCAGGATGGAGCAGGAAGTTACTTTTGCCCCTTTTCCACTAGTACCTACTCGGCGCGGCTCGACTCGACTCGGCCTCGCTTTGGAGGTTTTCCACTAGGTCATAGTACCGGCTCGGCCCTCCTTTTTTCGTACCCATTTGGCTGGGGTTCTATCCGGGCTGAGTCGGGCCGAGAATACAACGTCACCACGCCGCGGGCCATTGATTGGCCAGAGAGCAACGCGACTCCTCCACACCCGCCATATTCAAAACTCAGCAACAACAAACTCAACAGCGATTTTACTTTACCTGTAATTGTCTACTTCACAAAACGAAGAATGGCCGGCAAGTTTACTCCATGGTCGAATGACGAACGACGTCCTCCATTGTTATGGTCGCAAACGTGACCAGAGTTGCCGCATATAAAACACGTCACTGCGTTTCAGGCCACCTTACCATGAAGGCCCCACCCACATCGAGGTGGTACTGAACTACAGTGGAAAACCACTGAGACCGAGTCGAGTCGAGCCGAGTCTAGTCGAGCCGCGCCGAGTAGGTACTAATGGAAAAGGGGCATTAGTCTGGTTTTCTGATGATAGCGGGCATGGATGACCACTGCAGCAAGACAACGCTTCATAAATGTAAGCAAACACTCCTTTAAATGACAATGAAACCATTATTTCTAGGGCTGTAAAGTCCTAGTCGACTGGTCGACTTATTGGTCGATACGTTCTGGGTCGACCAAAATTCTGATTGGTCGATTTTTTGCCGTGTTAATTTCATACAGTCTATGGTTAATTTCATCAGGAGGAAAGTATCAAGTGCTAATGGGGGTGTTTTCAGAGCACCCCTGTTTCAGAGGTAACAGCCTGTCTTCAGAGAACACCCCTCTTGTTTTTATTATTTTGGATTAGCCCAACCCACTAGGGACAGGTGGATTGAAGAACCTCCACGTTATTCAACGTCCGGTGATTTGCTGAATATTTATATTATATATATTATATATTTATATACATTATTACAGCGAGTCCAGTAGCCTACCATCCATGTCAAAGACATCAGCAGTGTGGCAGAATTTTACCAAAATAGATGGCGGGAAAAAAGTCGAATGCAAGATTTGCAAACAACAGTTTGCATATCACAGCTCGACTACAAACATGGCGTATCATCTAAAACGGTAAGATTTCAACATTATAGGCTATTAATATCATATTAAACATAATTCAATATTATAGTCTAATAATCGTTTATTCGTTTTATAACTGCAGGCGCACCCGCCCGCAACAACTGCAGCATCCCTCAGATACACCCAGACTACGCTGGATGTTAAGCCTCCTCTATCATCCAAACGCAAAAATGATATCACAGAAGGAATTGTCAGTTTTATTGCTCAGGATATGAGGCCCATAGGTGTCGTGGAAGGCCAAGGTTTTAAGAACCTGTTAAAAGTTTTGGAACCTGGATATTCCGTGCCAGCGCGCCAGACAATAATGCATGCACTAACCGCAAAATACGAGGGACTCAAAGAGAAAGTTTCACAGTTAATACAACACAGCGAGGCACTGAGCTTGACCACAGATATGTGGACGTCTATTCGAATGGAGTCATATATGACAGTGACTGCCCATTTCATTGATGGCAACTGGAAAGCAAAGAGTGTTGTGCTTGAGACAAAACAAATGGAAGAGGCGCACACAGGAAGAAATATCGCTGCGCGACTATCTGAAGTTGCTGATGCCTTTAAAATTCCACAAGAAAAGAGAGTGTCTGTTGTATGTGACAATGCGGCTAATATGGCACTCTGTGTGGAAACACTAAAGGAGTCACATGAATGGTTGGAGATGCAGGGCGTCAGGTGCGCCGGGCACACTTTGCAGCTCTGTATTAATGCTGCGCTCAAACAAGAGCCAATTTGTCGCGCCGTGGCTGCAGCACGTCATCTTGTGGCACATTTTAAAAAGGGGCACAAAGCAAAAACTGGGCTAAAACAGAAGCAAGAGCAGCAAAATGTCCCTCAGCATGAACTTATTCAGGATGTGTCCACTCGTTGGAACTCCACATTTTCAATGTTGGAGCGACTGTTGGAGCAACTTCGGTAATCATGGGCTTTTAAATTGCGCAGATGCACGTGATGGAAAACGCTGTCAGAGCCGCCAGACCCGAGACCCCCCCGATTAGTTGATTTTTGGTCGAAATTTCGGGGTTTCAGTCGACCAAGAATTTCTTTGGTTGATTACAGCCCTAATTATTTCAACATGAACATAAGTCCTTTGTTCTGCTTTAAGCTCCTTCTTCCCTGAAACGCTGGAGAATCAAAAGTCAAGCTTGTCTCCCCCAAAAACAGAACTGGTTCTAAATTTCTTGCCGCCCCATATTAATTATGGACTACAAAATGTTCCTCTAACATCCTTTATCCACCAACAGTCCAAGAAACCAACAGTTTCAAAAGAGTCTAGTTAACTTCAGCAGCAACTAACTTGCATCCCGGTACTTCCACATCAACATAAACCGTCATTAGTACATAATTCTGTTGAGTCCCACATCAGGTAAACTTGGACAAACTGTGATTGTTGTATTCACCTGTTCTAGCAATTCTATGATTCACCTGTCCCTTTAAGCCTCATATCAATAAAAGATAAAATATTCAGGGTTTATTTTTGCAAAAAAAAAAACAACAAAAAAAAAAAAACCATTAAGACTTGGATTTAGTCCCCGTCCTCCAATTTTAACATTTTTACTTTTTGTCAGTTTGGATGTTGTTCAACTATTACACCAAGAGAGCATATCAGGCTTTTCCCTCTGGAAACTCTGCTCCTGCACTGCACAAAATCCCATTTCTGTCCACATCACCATGTAAAAGCTGACATTATTCATGCCTGAACTAGCATGCCTGTCCCAGTTTGGCTTGTCTGAAACAAAAGATGCGCTCATAACCAACTGACTTGTTGGTCCAGAAGAGCTGCCTGTGATGCAAGATGCAGAGTATAAAAGAGAGACTGTAGTCAGGACCAATACAGTTGACCAACTTTAGTGAGCTCACTACAGTGATCTCACAGAAATATCAACTCAACACTTTTACATTACTGTTACAATATCAGTCCATTTCATTAAAGAATGACTGACTTTCCTGAAAGTTATTCCTTCTTAGTGGTAACAAAGTCACTTTTAATGAAGTTCTTATAGCTTTTCTGCCGCTCTGTAGAATCTGATGCTCATCTTTTTAGAATATCCAAAAAGAGCAGATTAAATCAATGACATGCCCTCTGGGATAGACAATCACATGCTACGTTGGATCTGAAGTTCTGAGAATAAAACCGGATCATATGCCACGTGCGTCAACGATGCCCTGAGCCAATCGGTTAGAGGCGTGTCATCACAGAGCTGGTCCCAGCTGGAGGACAGTAACTGCATATCCTGACTTGCCCTGGCTTCAGCTACTTTCCCTCTGGAGGTTTTATGTCACGTGTCACGTGAAATGTTGGCCTGCTGTTGCTCCAGTGAAAGTCGGACAAGACTTTCTAACCATCATGCTCTGCTTCAAGATTATCACGCATCAAATAAACTGGCACTGCACAGAGCCAAAACAATTCAAAGACACTTAAGCAATCAGATGCTTTTTCACACCTCATTTTTGACAACTCAGAGCAGACTGCAGCAATAAGACGATCTTAAATAG
Source organism: Hirundichthys speculiger (assembly GCA_018398805.1). Lineage (NCBI taxonomy): Eukaryota > Metazoa > Chordata > Actinopteri > Beloniformes > Exocoetidae > Hirundichthys > Hirundichthys speculiger. The sequence continues at coordinate 36,125 of JAGFBZ010001376.1, forward strand.
AAGTTGAAACACTGCGTTTAACAGACAGAGGCGCTAGAGGAATGCACTGAGAAAAGCATTTCAGAATGTAAACCTTTTGGAGTAGACACAAAACACATAATTACAAACATGTAAATCAGCGTATATGGGCTCTTTTAATGATTGTAGAAATGAAATCTGCTGATAAGATGATTAGCAAAAACCAATTCAGTTTAAGAGCAGAGTGACATGTTCAGAGCACGAGTCCAAGTTCCTTGTTTCAGAGTTTAGGAAGTGCAAAAGTCTTTTCTTTACTTTCATTTTTTTTCCAAAAGGAAGCAAAATTCCTACAAAATTATAGAGGAAATGCAAGGAAAAGTCCTGAATGATCAACCTACAAGTCAAGTTAAACACTATAACCTTTAGGAAGCAACGATTTATGGCTGGACTGTGATAACAGTGAACCACCTAATGATAAACCTTCACCTAACCGTACTTTTTTATCATGCAATTAAGACTACTGTCACGCATCTCTGAGTATGACCACGCAAATATTGCTATAAATAATAATAAATTATTGCTGTTGATTATTATTGCTCTCATTTATTGTTAAAAAAAAACCCTTACTACAATGTTGAATTTCCCTTCTGGGATTAATAAAGTATTTTTCATTTCAATATGAGAAACGCACAGCTAAGAATAGTTCTGCAGCACTTTCTGGTAATTTTAAGAATTTAAGATCTTAAAAGGCCATCACAGACCGCCCCAACGCACACTTCTTATTAAATTAGACAACAGCAGAACATGTTAACATGTTGTCTGAAATACCCTTCTGTGACTGCAACCTGACATCTGGCACAAGTCCGAACAACTGCAGCCACGTTAAAGAGCAGACGGGCCCAGTAACGGTGGGTTAATTTATGATCAGCTTTACAGAGGACTTCTACAGTTTGCCCTACCAAATTAGGTTCGATTTTTCTACTTGGATTTACTTCCACTGATTAGTTGCAGCACCAAATTATTTTATCGCAGTGATTTGAAACAAATGAACAAGAGAAAACCCTGATTTTAACCGGTTTAAACTGGAGCTGAAGCTTTTCTCTCTGTCATATAACGCAAAAACTAAAAGAAAAAAAGAACAATCTGGTGGACCACCTTTATCTTATGGCACTCCTTCAAAAAGCTTGCACACTGTCATATAACATCTATTTCTGCTGCGTAAAAGTGTTTTCCTGCGCACGCCAGTGATCTTTAATGGGGTTAAGGTCTGGCCTCTGCGGTGGCCAAGTCATATGTGAAAATGATGACTCATGCTCTCATTCATTCACAATGACATCTTGAAGAATCTGTGCATTGTCATCCTGAAACGTATTCATGTCATCAGGGAAGAAACAGAGCTGCTGAAGGGCAAACCTGATCATTCAGTATATCCTGGTCCCCAAAAGACCATTTAATTAGCTCATAATCTGACCTGAATGAATGTGTGGCGTGGTCATATCAGCGATCATTCAACTGTTTCAGTTGTTCTAAAACGGTGATGTAGCAATTGATTTCATCTTCTGCTTGAAGACACAGGAGTTCTTTTAATTCTGGGTCTCCTCAATTCAACCATTAATCATTTAAAGTGAGTGAAGAAAAAAAAAACACTAAATGTGTGTGCTCTGCTTTCTTCCACGTCCCCGTCACAGTGTCGGGCAGGTAACACGTAACCAGGAAGTCACTAGAAATTCTCTGACATCGCACTCAGTTACAGAACGGGGGCATGTTCCTTACAAAAAAAAAAACTCTCCTCTTTTTCCACCCCTTTATCTCCACCCGGTAAGGTTGAAAAATAAAATAAAATAAAAAAGGAGTTATCTGAATTTTTGCCTTTCTGGAAACTAGCTGTTGCATACACAAACCCAGAGCAGGAAAACATAGAAATATTCCACAAAGAAATGCCAGTATGCAAGCAGCTAATGTTAGTATTTTTTTGTTTTAAAGTGAGAGCATTTAAATCGTTTAATGGTGTGTTCTGAGAATTTCAGATAATTTAACAAAAAATGCCTCAGAAAAAGATCTAACCAATCTTTGTCCTTGCATCATATCTATATTCTACATGTCAAACTGAAGCCTTTTTTATTGGCCTCATTGATGGGTGTTTCTTTCTTCTACTGTTGATTCTGCTGCGACAGACTTCATCAGATATTTGATTCTGAGATTTCAGGGAAGCAGACACATTTTTGAAGCTGTGAGAAAAATCATTAAGAGTCCTGCTTGAGATGAGGCACGCTCCGGTGACCTCAGTGAGGTATACACTGCATAATTACCGCAGTCGTATAAGATTATAACATTTCACACTGTACGAGTTGCATTTGCTTAATCTTGGGTTTGATGTCAGATTGTACGTTGATGAGTCCTCTTGAACCCTCAGCTCCGACTGATGCAGAGATGTGGGTGGATGAGGTAGTGCCTCATCAGTATGCGCTGACAGTAAACAGCACGTGAAAATAAACTGCTCTGTTGTAACGTTTATGTGTGCTGAAATTGCTTTAACAAAAGAAGAGGAAAAAGAGAAGAAAACGGTCCTGATCGTGTTTAGGCAGAGGATATTTGTCTTTGGAATGGCGCAAGGTCAAATTAATTAATACGTCATTTCAAGTTGCATTTTAATTGGTAAGTAATTAGATGGGTGTCGTAGGATTTCCCACACTGTCAGAAAATTGCATCAGGTATTCTTTAACCACAAGATCGCTGTTGTCGACATACTGAACCTCACAAGAAATTCCAGGCTGTTTTCATCATTTTGGCAAGGAAGAGATCAAAACTGACAGCAGGATGAGTGGCGATCCTGTCTACTTGGTCTGGAATAACTGGAGGAAGCCACAATGCAGGAAGACGCAGGTCTGCAAAGCCCCAGAAAAGTGAGTTCTGCCCCCTGGCACATTATATTCTACAGAAATGGGGAAGCTCCATCTAAAACAAATACAGTGATCCCAATTCGCAGTTGAAGTTCCGCGGTTTTAGTTATTCGCGGATTTTTCAGAAGTATATAATATAATTTTAAAAAATAAAAAAAGAATTGCAGAAACATCACGTGATGTTGTGCGCATTCTCTCACAGTAAGGAAAATGTTGCGAGCCAGCCTGGCCCCTTTAAGAATGTAGCCTTATGGGTAATGGAGTGTGTGTGTCATGGGACGGCAGAATGAAAACAGGGTTAGATGAAAAGATGAGTGAGCTTAAACAGCAGCCCAGCGTGTATAGATTTACATTCTCTGTTAACCGACAGGAGCCCAACAATACAACCTGTGTGATGTTACAAGTTCCTGCAGTACCACAATAAAGTGCTCGTTACATGCAGAAAAAAACTGACTTTTTGTTTTGTTGTTGTTAGCGTGTTAGCTGCTATTAACGAGCCAAAAACAGCACAATACCAGCAATTTGTTTACTACGGGTTAGATCAGACCAGAGACCAGACCAGAGGCTGTGAAGGTAACAGAAAGACCACAGTTGAGCCTTTGTCTTGTTTTCGCTGCAGTGCCTCGCTACTTTTTTGCGGTGTTTATACATATTTTAAACACATTATTGAGGCTCGGGGGGCTCCGGCTCCAGTTCACGGATTTTGAACTTTGCTGGGGGACGCCGGTCCCCATTAACCGCGAAAAATAAGGGATCACTGTAGTACCATAGCTGTAATATATAACAAATAAGTGTCATTGAACTTGTGTACTCATTTCTCCCAGATAATGTAGTTTCCTTTATTACATTGGTATTGGTATTGAAACATTTTAAAGACACCAGCCCTAGTCTTCTTTCATGCAAAATACATTGGGATTTATTTTTTTAGTATCACTTGCCTATTCACCCTTTTGTTGCACATGCCCCAACTTTTTTTTTTTAAAGATGTGCTGCTGCTGCCCTGAAATTCAAAACTAACTAATAATTTTTTCCATAAAATGTAAAAATGTCTCATGTTTATGTGTTTTCTATGCTCTGCTGTTAATAAAACACGAGGCTTGCGAGATTTGTAAATAATAGCATTCTGTGAAAGCATCCCAACTTTTTTTGTGATTAGAGCTGTATGTTGAAAAAGTGATGTTTTCAGCTGCTTTCGTGGACCTCCCGTGTTTTACAGATTCACTGCGAACCTCGTGTTAATAGTTCCGTGAAAACTGTGAATGCACGAGAACCTTAACAGGAAAAAGACCGCCTGCCAGCGCTTTCAGACTGATAACGCCATTCACTGTACGTATCTCCCGTTTTAAAAAAGAGGTTAAGTTCCACTTACCGAGTTGACGTCCCCTTTCTGACATCACACATCATGCACTTAAACGCCTCGGCGCCGTTCCTGAACGTGCACACGCTGCAGTCCCAGTACCGATCGTCGGAGAAGGGCTTAGATTGCCGCTTTGGCCTTCAAACGACAACAAAAACAGACGGATAGCTGCAACTTGACAATTAAAATTACATTTTCAAGAACTACCTGTTCGATGTACAGTCGCGGTCGGAATGAAAATGACAACTGGGAAATCGCTTTCTACTCAAAAAGCCGTCAGTGAAGCGCAGGGACCCGTCAGTTTCCCCATATTACACCAGCAGCCTGCCGCCATGAACGCTTCACTGACAGTTTCATCCATTCACGGGGCTTTCTGTTCACAAGTGGACCGTTCAATATTTCGATAGAACATACCAGCGAAAGTTTTACCTTGTGGGACTCTTTTTATCTCCCATTTTACGAAAGAAATGCCCTCAAATTAGCTGAAATTTTTCTTTACAAGTAAAAAGAAAAAAACAAAAAACGCATTGACCAGCTTCTCAGCTGTCGTAGAAACTCCGGTCGGTCGAATGGTGGTCACGTGACATGGCCGGAGCCAATCACTGTTAATGTAATCACAAAACGTGACAGAAGCATTGATGAGGGGCTCTTTGTAGAATTCACAGCGTTAAGTGCAAAGAGGCAGGCCTTAACAAGGAAGTAAAATTATTACTAGGACTGTATAAAATATTTTACCCTGACGAATACTTAAGAGAAACTGGTTAACTGATTTAATAATTTCTGAGATCAATTTAACCACCGTGATTACTGTAGAACTTCACATTAATGCCACAAGAATGACTAAAACATTCAGAATGCTGAAGTAATAAATGGAAAAGCAACTTGGCACAAATGCTCTCACAAGTTGGAAACTGAATTGATTTTTTTTTCTTCTTTTTTTACTCAGTTTGATTTGATCACCCACACACACATATGTATATATAAATACTATGCTCGAAGCACGTGAAATGGTCCCAGCTGGGCATTGGCTATGTCATCGATTTTCTTACTGTATATAATGTGTATCAGATGTGGTACAAAAAAATTCAACCCTTCTATAGTTGTCATGGATGTAAAATATACCTATAAATTTCAAATCCATTTTTTTTTTTTTTTTACCAGGCTGAAAGTATGTTTATTTCTGCTGCAAAGTTGTTTTTTTAAATGTGGGAGTCAATGGGGGGCGGGGCTTGTTCCGTTTTAGAGCCAGCCCCTAGTGTTCAGTCGAGGAATTTTAATTTTCGTTACTTCCTGCACTGCTTCACTGGAAAGTGGGGATGTTGGAAGAGACCGATATTAATACAAAAATTAAAAAATATATATAATGTAATAATAAATATATAACAAAATGATAATTATTGTTCCTCCAACAAGTAAATGGAAAAATGAATAGCCCCACAATTGTATTTGGAAAAATTCCTCAGTTGGTTATTTATGTGAGAAGGAACTAAACCTTATCAGACTGACTGGACACCTTACAGATGCAATATTTGCTCTATATGTTAGAGTGGTGCAGGACATGTAAGAGAGCTGTAAGACAATGGTGAGGTGTGCTGTAGGTGGGACAGAGAAGTTACAGGTGGAGGTGGGACTGCATCAAGGAGCAGCTTTGAGCCCCTTTCTGTTTCTGTAGTGAGGGACAGGCTATGGGGCGCTGTTTGTAAAGTTGGTCATGCTGAAAATAACAGCAAACATTTTGTCACATTTAGCTTCAAATCATGTTTTAAAAAGTGGTGTGAATTTTTGAAAGTCACTTTTTTAGCAAATTTAACACAATATTTGTTAACTTTTAAAATTTAGTCAATATTTAAATCTAAATATAATTGTTTAATCTAAAAGTTAAATCTAAATATAAAAGTTGAATCTAAATGTTAAATCTAAATCTAAATCTCAATGAGTAACCTAAATATTTAATCTAAATGTTAAATCTAAATCTAAATGTTAAATCTAAATCTAAATGTTAAATCTAAATCTAAATGTTACATCTAAATGTTGAATCTAAATATTTAATCTAAATCTAAATGTTAAATTTAAATCTAAATGTTAAATCTAAATCTAAATGTTCTGGATGAAACTAAATATTTAGCTAACATGCAAATTCAAGCTGCTGATAACCGGAAGTACCAAAATAAAAGCTCAAGGAGGTCAAAGTCTGTTCGTAGTGTCAAATAACAAATAAAGAGCGATCTTTCTGGAGAAATTGACTCTTGGACATAGATTAAAGTGATAATAACTACCCAAAGTAACTATAAAACTATATTTTATGAGTATCTTGAGGTTTTAGTGTAACTTTTTTGCGGGACTTATAACCTGTAGCTACTGCAGTCAGTCACAAGGGGGCGCACTTTGAATGAAATACTCTGTGCAGTCTACTGTTGGTGATACATGCCGTGCTAACATGGCCGAGTGGATGTTAGCCCAAAATATCGGGAGAGATGTTTTTTTTCTTTTGTTTTTGTAATAGTTATGCATGTAATGTATAAGATAAAATAGAACACTGACTGGCATTATTTTACTTCACTGAGTAGTGAAGTAACAGGCTGATGAGGTTAGACGAGAATCTCCATGGACTAGGATGTTCAAAGATGACATTGTGATCTGTCGTGAAAACAGGGAGAAGATGGAGGAAAATCTAGAGAGGTGGAAGGCAGAATTCGGATGGCAGCGGCAGCATCTTAAGCAGAAGGGCCCAGACCTCCTTCTCCCCAGCCACCTCCTCCAGCTCTTCTCGTAGACCACCAAGGTGTTTCCAGGCCAGCCAGAGATGTAGTCTCTCCAGCGTGTCCTGGGTCTGCCTCGTGGCCTTCTCCTGGTTGGACATGCCTGAAACACCTCCCCATCCTAACCAGATGTCCCAATCACCTCAACTAGCTCCTGTCAATGTGAAGGAGCAGCATCTCTACTCTGACTCTCTCCTGGATGGATGAACCTTACATCTCTAAGGGTTAGTCCACTCACCATGTTGAGGAAACTCATTTCAGCTGCTTGTATCTGCATTCTCATTCTTTCAGTTACTAGCCACAGTTCATGACCGTGGAGGAGCATAGAAACAAAGATAATTGGTAAATAGAGAGTTTTGCCTTTTGGGTCTCTTCACCACAACAGACTGGCACAGAGTTTGCACCACAGCACCGATCTGCCTGTTGACCTCTGGAGAGGTGGAAGAATGTTCTGGAAAGGAGAGGAATGAAGGTTAGCTGCAGCAAGACAGGATACATGTGTGATTGAGTGGGACCCAAGTGGAACAGTGAGGTTACAGGAAGCAGAAATAAAGAGGGTGGAGGGTTTAAGTACTTATAGGGTCAACAGTCCAGAGCAATGGAGAATGTGGAAAAGACATAAAAAGCATTTGCAAGCAGGTAGGACTGGGTGGAGAAAAGTGTCAGGTGTAATGTGCGATAAAAGAGGATCAGCAAGAAAGAAAAGGTGTACAAGATGGTGGTGAGACCCACAATTTAGTATGGCTGGCTGTGACACTGAGGAAAAAACCAGAGGCAGAGTTGGAGGTAGCAGTGGTTAAAATGTTGAGGTTCTCTTTGGGAGTGATGAGGATGGATAGGACCAGGAATGAGAACACCAGAGGGGCAGCACATGTTAGATGTTTTGGAGAGAAAGTCAGACAAACGGTTTGAACATGTACGGAAGATAGGGTTAGGTGGAGACACTAGACAGATAATTTACTGTGGCGACCCCTGAAGGGAACAGCTAAAAGGAAAAGAATATGGACTGACTGGACACTGTAGTAATGAGGCAGCTCCAGAAGAGGGCAGTAGTGTTTCTCTCGCGATGCAGACTGCGTTAAATAAAAAACACGAAGAAGAAGAAGAAGGAGAGCGACCGCAGCATGAGAAGTATTTGCTGCTATATCTGCACTGTTTACTTTTTATTTCCCTTTCTACGCGAAGGGAAATATTAATCAAAAGCAGTATTGCCTTTACGTATCCATGCCACTCGTTAGGATGAATATGTAACCCCCATTCTGAGGAAAGAGGCATTGAAATCGTCATTTGGTGAGTTTTTCGTCGTGTGCTCTGCTAACAACAACAACAATGCTCGTCCATTTTTCTCGGTTATTCTTCTACAGGTTCTGTTAAACACCACCAAGACTTTCTCATAATGGCAACAGAAGCTTCGCATTGTTAACCAGAGCTGACTGTTTACATTCCTCAGCCTTCCTCGGATGCTTGGATGCAGCTTGTCTCAGCTCAGAGGCTGCAGACCTGCTCTGGTCTTGATTTCAACAGAAAAGGGAAGCAAAGCTTCACTGCACCGTGAAGCTACACTTTATGACAACAATAGACTTTTACCAAACGCCAGTAGAGTACAGTTTGGATCCTGTTGGCGAAAAAAAAAAAAGTAAAAACCCCATTTGAAATATTTGAATACACTGCACGGATAAATACACCGCACGAGACAGTGATTGTTAATGATAGGAAAATTGTGGTGATGTATCTGAATGTGTATGTTTGGTTAGTCATGTTGGACTGATATGAGAGCAATGTTTAACCCTTTTCCCTTTCCTTATAGGTTCATCATTCTTGACTGAGTAACTCTGAACAAAAACAAGGAACCAAAACCAGCTTTGCAGCAGTGAGTTGAAAACAATGATCTTCTACATATTTTTTTTTCTTCCGGAGATCTCAGCTATTAAACCAGTTTCTAAATCAAGTTCCTATGCTGACTGAAATGCAAATACAATGCAAATGTCTGAAACGCCATATTTAATTGAAAACAATGCAATAATACATTGTTTATTTTTTAAAGCATGTATGCAAAACTCTGGAATAGAGAGGTAGTTGCCAATGTGTTACACAATATGTCCCTTTGGTAATAATGTAAACTTATGGGATCCAGGAATGCTTTGATTTTGTAGTTTGCAAAATTAAATGACTCCCATTCTTGCTTGGAAGAGCATTTCGATTTTGCATAACAATTCAAGGCCTCTATCTCATTTTCTTTGCCCCCCATGCCCCCGCAGCAAACGTTTCAAAGGGTAACAGGTCTGGACCATGTTGGGGTGGGGTGGGGGGGCTACTAGAAATGATGCTTGTCCCAAATTCATGCCTTTAAGGAAACTGACAGTACCCCAGCTGGAGACATCTTCAGGGAGCTACTCGCTGCCAACGCTCCAGTGGTCCGTGGCCCTGCACTCTGGCAGCAGCTCTGCACCAGAGTTAGAGGAAGCTTGAGCAAATATTAATGCCACAGTTTAAGCTTTTAACGATGATTACTCCAATCTTCAGCTCTTCAGGCTGCAGTGAGTTGGAGAGGAAGCCTGATGCTTTGAGCTGAGGCATCATGTCATTAGTTTAGATCAGCCATTCCCAAACTTCAGAATACCAAGGCCCAATTTGAAATGTGAAAAATCTCCGCGGCCCACCCAAACCTTTAATCACAACTAGGGGTCTCCCGATCCCGATCCCCTGATCGGATCGGCCTTCGATCTTAAAAATTTAAGGTGGATCGGATCGGCCGATCAACCTTATTTTAACACACCGATCTTTTTTTCATTATTTATTTCCTCAAAAAGTGATCCTGATTAACACAAATTAATAAAGTAATCATATTACACAAACAAAAATATTTTTTAAACTATATACATTTAATAATTTGCACTGAAATGAGGTTTCCCAGCAGCGCTGTCTTGTATCCACCTTAAAAGTTTCAAGACCGGCGGCGTCAGGATAAACTTTAGCAAAAATGTCAGCAGTGTGGCAGCGCTATAAAATTACAAAGACCGACGCTTCGACTGCGACTTGAGACGTGTGGAAGGCTGATATATCATGATGTGTAAGTAAGAAGAGAGTTTACAATACCACCAATTTAATCAGACACTTAAAAAAATCAGCATCCTACGAGCACCAGCCTTCTGTCAGGCGTCGGCACCAGCTTTGAAGCCGAATGCACTACAACAGCAAACGCTCTGTGAAACATTTAAAAGAAAGGACAAACTCCTGAAAGACTCGGAGAAATACAGAAAAATCACCGAGCTAATCGCGGAATGTATTAATGAGGACGACCAGCCCATTTATAAGGCATTTAACCGGCTCATTAATTACCTCGAGCCTCGTTCCCGTCATTACATGAACGACAAAGGACACAAAGGTGCGCGAACATGTGCAGCGGGTCTTGAAAGAAGTTAAGTTAATATTTTATGTTATTTTTATTCTGATGTGATTTCATTGATAGCAAAGACTTCTGCTAGTGTTTTCATTGCCTTAAACTGCTAGCCAAGTTCACCTGCTGCTATTTAAATGGAGGTGCTTTGTTCTTTGGTACTGAGACTGTTGAACAGTCACTGTTCTGTAACTAAATGTGTTTTATAATAATTCTCCCAAACAAAAAAGAAAGAAAGAAGAGTGTTTAAATAAGTTATTGTTTATTTTATGAGATCATAAAAGCTATTAATCTCAGCTTGGATGCAGGCCTATTTATTAATGTACACAGGAAATAAAATGCATGGGAAATTAAACTCTGTTTGCTCACTCAAAAAAAGTGAAATCAGATCGGGAAAAATCGGGAATCAGCCGATCATCAAAATTAAAGATCAGAATCGGATCGGGACCCAAAAACGTGATCGGGACATCCCTAATCACAACTGTGATCAACATACAAGACTTAAAGCTACATTCCAATATTAATGTAAGGGCCAACAAATAAGGTGACACTTGTATGTTAAGTTGACAGTAGAATAACACTTATTTGGTTTGTTTTATTATTTCTAAATATTTTTTAAATCATGTAATAAATATTTTACAGTAATTTATTTTTTAAATCGGGGATTTAAAACATATTTTTTTTAATTTTAATGACCTCTCACGGCCCACCTGCAGTACCAAGACGGCCCACGGCCCACACTTTGGGAGTCACTGGTTTAGATGTTTAAATGGCTATTTTTTTTTCTGCTTAAGCTGCTCACTCAGAGAGGTGAAACGTACTCCACTGCTGACGAGGGAGGCAGTCACAGGGTTTATGTATCACAGCAATGTTTAAAATGAACCTGGCCTTTATTTTGACTTCTCATAGAATTTATTTTAATGTTCTCCACTTAATGTTTCTACTAACTTTCTACTACTATGAACTTTTTCATCTCTTGTCAAATGTGTTGACAGTATTTTTTTTATTTTTTTTATTTTGGAGATTTTATACATGCTCAAAAGTTGTCAGTTTATTGACCTCTGAGCAAATTAGATGATCCTGTTTCTCTGTTTTGCTTTTGCAGTGGCATTTCAGCGTGGTTCAAGATCAATCAGAGATGCGTATGAAGACCATTTTGCACATCTGGATTCAAGAAAGGTGAGAGCCAACACCGGTATCACAATGCTGGTAAACTAAAAGTTGTGAGTAGCTTTGAATAACTGTGGTACCACCCCAGCTGGTCCCTCTCCATATGGATGAACAGGGACTCTTCTCCGAGTCCCTCCTGAATAGTGGAGCTCCTCCTCCATGGATACAACTCTTTTCACCTTCTCGTTTCCAATTACATCTGCAGTCTTATTCTTTTATTTTCATCATATTTTTTTTGTTTTGCACTCATGGTTGACCTCAAATGTTTCACAACTACTGAGGTGTGAAATATGTTTTTTTCTAAAATGCCACAAAGACCTCAGCAAGATGTTATATTGTATTTAAAGTCTTAATTTGTTAAGAACTGAGTTGAGTATTGGGACTAGGATTTAGTAGTATTATTGTTTAGTTTGAATGTTAGTATTGTTGAAATGAATGTTTTCATATTCAGCGTATTGTCTAAATTGGGATAATATTGGACTTTTGCTGTCTGCGTCAATGTACTGACTGTTGCGTGTGATTGTCATCACACTGGTACTTTGAACATTTAATTGGAGGTGTTCCTTACTCAGGGTTTTGCTAAGGCCATTGAACTGAAATTTCAGGTGACAGTTCATCGTGTTGTCAATATTGTTGAAAAGAGGAGCTCTGTGCCACGTCCGGATCTGGAATTTGAGAGAGGATTTAATGACGACCAATGGTACGGGGGCCCTCGTGGTTACCAGGATCCAAGAGGATATCCGGTTGAAGACGGTTATCCACCCAATGATCGCCGATACTTTGATGACAAGCCCAACTACAGCAGTTTCCGCCGAAATTCCTCACCTCAGCGACTCGTAAGACAACCCCACATGCTTCATTTATCATTTATAAATATGATCTGGCCCTGTTTGGTTTTGTTTTTTAACAAATCGGGTCATGTTGAATGGTGATGGGATGACGCACATCATTTCTCTTTGTATTTTCTTTTCTTTTGCAGGAGGGTCCATATTCCCAACAGTCTTATGGCAGGGATGATTTGAGGCATCAGTTAAGCTCACGGTAATAGACCAATTATTTTTTCAAAACTTTTTTCAGTTTAGTTATGTTGTTTGATCTTCCTTTGGATTCAAAGATCTGCAGTTATTTTATTGTGCAGTTGTTGGTTGAAAATTGCATCAGGTCACTATGACCTGTTTCTTAGTATCTCATATACTGTTATGGCTGAAAGTTTTGGCACCCTTGCACATAAAGACCCAACAACTCCAAATGTCTGCAAAATAAGTTGAAATTGACGAAAGTATTCTTTATTAAACTAATAATAGTACAGGAACTTTGTTTTTTAATCAGAATTTAATATTAAATTTTAAATAATAGATTACACAGAAATTGCTGTGACAAAAGTTTTGACACCCTTTTTGATTTACAAAGAGTAAATAAATTTCAAGCAGGTCATTCACCTTGAACTCACCTGTGGTGAGTTTACAGGTGTCAGCAATCTAGTAATCACTCATCCAACCAGTTTTAAAGGAGCAACCCCCTCATTCTACTGTTGTGAGTCACTGCATGACCATACTGAGCATGGTCAAAAGAAAGAAAAGCAGAGAATTGTCTGAGGAAGTCAAAGAAAAGATTGTAGCAAAGCATAGACAATCTCAAGGCTACAAGTCCATCTCCAGAGACCTTCATGTTCCTGTATCCACTGTGAGAAATGTTATAAAAAAAGTTTAAGGCTCATGGTACGGTAGCCAACCTTCCAAGAAGTGGCCGCAAGAGAATTATGGATGAAAGGATGCAGCGAAGGATTGTTCGAATGGTGGCAGAAGAACCTTGGACAACTGCTAAACAGATTCAAGCTGACCTTCAGACACAAGGTACAATTATTTCAACGCGTACCATCCGTCGCCAGCTCAATGAAAGAGGGCTCCATGGTAGGAGACCCAGAAGGAAGCCTCTACTGAAAGACAGACACAAGAAAGCCTGGCTAGAGTTCAACAAAACACACCTGAACAAGCCAAAATCCTTCTGGGAAAAATGTCCTGTGGACAGATGAGACCAAATTGGAGCTTTTTGGTAAATCACATAGACTCTGTTTACAGGAAAAGAAATGAAGCCTTCAAGCAAAAGAACAGCCTCCCTACAGTCAAACATGGAGGAGGTTCACTAATGTTTTGGGGTTGTTTTGCAGCCTCTGGTACTGGGTGCCTTGAATGTGTTACCAGGGTATTGTGGAGAGAAATGTTTCACCAAGTGTCATGAAGCTGGGTCTTTGTCGAACATCATGGGTGTTCCAGCAGGACAACGACCCAAAACACACATCAAAAAGCTCCCAGGACTGGTTCAACAGAAAACGCTGGACTGTTCTAAAGTGGCCAGCAATGAGTCCAGATCTCAGTCCCATTGAACACCTATGGAGGGATCTGAAAATGGCAGTTGGAAGAAGGCACCCTTCTAATCTGGGTCAACTGGAGCAGTTTGCAAAAGAAGAGAGTGGGCCCAAACTGGCCGTTAGAGAGAGGTGGAGGCATCTCACTGAAACCTATAGGAAGCGTTTGACAGCAGTCATTTTCTCCAAAGGATGTGCTACCAAATATTGAATTCAAGGTGTCAATACTTTTATCACAGTAATTTCTGTGTAATATATTATTCAAAATGAAATATTAAGTTATGATTAAAAAAAACAAAGTTTCTGTGTTATTCATTTAATAAAAAATTTGAGATACCAAATACTTTTGTCAATTTCAACTTATTTTTAAAGACATTTGGAGATGTTTGGTCTTTATGTGCAAGGGTGCCAAAACTTTCAGCCATGACGGTAGAATATCTAGTCCTGGACTCAGGCGCCATGGCGGGGTTTTTCTGAGGCCGGCTGAGAAGAATGTAGCTCAAGGCTCAGATGTTGATAACGAGTAGTTAAAATGACTGCGTTTCCTTAATTCATTGTCTTGACAACGGTTGCCTTGTACGCTGCTGTGAGTGCCTGACCATCTCTGCTGTATACAGTGGAGATTAAATTTTCACTTCCACCCTCTGTCCGATTGTCCAGTCAAAGGGCTTTGTTAAGTGTTATACAATTGCCTCACCATAACTCACTAATTATTGGTAAACTATTATACATTAATAGTAATTATTTATTTAACAGCAGTTCATCAAATTGACCACTAGATGTCGACAGAGTTCTGTTTTTTTTAAAGAAGAATTATATCTGTCAATGGAGAACTGACCTGTACAGTGTTTCAATATTTGCCTGTAATATTTTTTGAAATATATTCACAAATACACAATTACCTTATGTTAATTTATTTATTTTATTAATTATAGGCTTGGCATTCAACTAATAATGGAAAGTAAAACACTTGGTATTAGAAAATGTTGATGTTGCAGAGAAGTTTAACTTTGGAAATAGGCAAAAGGTATATAGAAGAATCAATTTTCACTTCCTAAAGAAATATGTGATTTAAACTTAAAGCCTGTTTGTAGCCGGAAAGTCCAGCAGTTAGAACATCAACAGATGCTCTTCTTTTGCCTGCTGCTT
>JAGFBZ010001377.1:0-27913 GCA_018398805.1 Hirundichthys speculiger
TGTTAAGGTGAAATGAAAAAGCAAACTTTGGGTGCACAGGAACGATGTGGAAATGGTCTTTCCTTGCAAAGCCAGATAAATGTTATTGAACATTTTGTTACATTCTGGGTTTCAGGACACGAAACAGTTCACTTAATAGTGGAGCAGCATTTATTCCAGTCCTTATGGCATACTGATAATGACCAATAACTTCTTAAATCTATGGGATAATATATATGGGGAGATTTTGTCCCTTCATATTTCAGTAGTGCACATTTTTGACTTTTGAAGGGATCAGATTTATTTGAACTCTTTTCCCTCTTCTGGATTATTGTTTCCAATGAGTGTCAGAAACCCACTTTTCAGTTCACCCAGTAAAAACCTCCCACTCACTATTTACCGTGACTACACTCATAAAAGTTCTGTGTTTGAGTGAATATGTGGAAGGAACGCATCAGTTTTTCAGAGCTGTACATCAGCAGTAGTTGCTGTGCAGACTATATAAAGATGTACAAGATTTTGGAAGCATTTGCTGAAATGGTTTTCAACAGCATTTTTGATTTCTTAGTTCTTGTTTGTTATTTACATGTTACTTTGCTTTTAAATGTGTTTAAGCCCCCTTGTAAATTAGATGAACAATATGCAGATTCAATGAAAATTGTCATTTACCAAAAATAAAATTGAAATTAATGATAGACATTTGGATTTTGTCTGTGTTTTTTTTTTACATTTTTGCATGATCTTAATTAGTGGTTTTATGTTAAACTAGAGCAGAATTTATCCACTATTGGAATGCAGCCCAGTGGTCCTGGACTGGAATACCTGGAATACTTTTTCTTCATGTTTCTATTTGGAATAGTTGTTGCAGTGTTCCAAGTGCATTTCCATGTTTGGAAATAAAAGGAGATTATTATAGGGACTTCATCTTTGCTCACATTTTTAAAACAAACTGCTTCTATTTTGAGCACAACTGTAACTAAAACTCCAAAGCAAACCTGGAGGCAGTCACGTTTTTTTTTTTTTTCTGAGCTCCATAACTATAGCTATAATCATAAGCCCCTACACACTATGGGAATCACTGGTCTAAACTAAAGTGTGGGCCGCAGCCCCCTGGTGGGCCGTCATGGTACTGCAGGTGGGCCATGAGAGGTCATTAAAAGTTAAATCCTTCTTTTAAATATGTTTTTGTAGGATCCCCTCTTCCTTGCTCATCCTGCCTTTAGACAAAGGATTAATAAATAAAACAGGCCTGAACTTTTCCCCCTCTCTCCCTCTGACCGTTCGTGCCCTGGCTTGCTGACCTTTTTCTTCCCACTCAGGAATACAGACTTTGTGTTATCCCATGGAACTTACAATACACAAACCAGATCCGAAAGCAGACGTTTCTCAACTAGTTAATCTTGTTTCCCCCACACTGAGGAGATAAAACGTCCTTTTCTATGGTAATAAAAGGAGAGGAACTGGCCGCCTGGAATCGGAACGACCTCAGACAAAGTGGTCTCTGCGTTTGAAGTCAGAATCCTCTGCTATGTAAATCTTGCTCTGTTGACTCACATTGCATGTAAATTAAGGGAACCAGGAACAGACCAGGTGTAAATCCTCCCCGGAGTGCAGAGTTTAGACACCTCTACGACCCCCTTTTTGTGACCTTTTTGGGCCAGACCACTGGCGAATACACATAAACTTCTCTGATCTCTGGGAGGTGAGCAACAGGTCAGGACTGGAATCACTGGAACAACACTGCCATCTACCGGACCAAAAAGTGTACTGCAGACGGATGGCAACGAACTGTATAACTTAAGTTAAAATTCTTTAACCACTTACATGGTTTTAAAACTAATCAAACCGTTGTGTCAGATATTGGTATCACGCTATGTCATTTAATCCAACCAATGTGTGTGCATTTAATAATGGTATTTGGTATTAACCGTAGCAAAGTGTGGCAATTGATCAGCTAAACAGATGATTTTTGGAAAGCCCACAAGGCAGAGAAGTATGGGTTGGTCCCCACTGACCTACCCCCAAGTGTTAATGAATATTCAAAAGTATAAAAGGCAATGCAGCTTTCTCTTCTCGCTCTTCTCTTAAAGTCTCTTAACGCTCTCAATTTTCTGAATCTCTCTCTGTTGCTATCTTTATTTTGTACTTTGGCCAAGTTTTTCCTTTTTGTTAGAACTTAGAATTTTTCACGTGTTACGCGTCTCTTGTTAAGTTTTGGTAGACCAACGTTTTTCGTCCAGCGTTTCCTCAGCAACGCCGGACGCCGTAACGAGTTATAGTAAACTCAGTTTTGTGATCAGACTTTTTCCGCTGATCTCCTGTTTGATTTTTGAACACTTTGGCAATCTTTACTGCGGCGAGCGTGAGAGTACGTAGCACTCAACGCTCAATAATCCAGTTTCTATCGAACTTTGTACAACCACGCAGCAACTTCCAGCGGCTGCAACTTTTTTTTCCTTTTGCCGCAAAATCACTTTCTCCGGAAAGTAGCAAGCCCATTCTTCTGGGCCGAGCGCTGAAAGTTCGTTGTTACAACGAACTTTGTCAGACCACGTGCCAGTCAACACCGATCCAGCACCGGGACCGAACCGACCCACGACCACCGGACGAAGAGGGAGAACTCTGTCGCAACGGTCCTCCACGATTCTGCGGGCAGAATTGTCTCAACCGGCCGACATCAACGGATACCAGACGACCACTGATAGCCGTCGCTGTCGCCCCCTTGACCAACGCGAACCGAGACGCCTCCAGCGGTAGGTGAACGGGCGGACGGTCCACGGTACTTACATCTGGCACTCTGGCATAAATCACAGCTGACCCGGCCTAGCTATTATCATTCAACAGTCATTTAAACCTAGGGTTTTGTTTAATTTCCTTAGCTGGTTAATGGTTTAGAAGCCTCTTCCAGTTCCCGATCAGTAGTTTGGTTTGATAGCAAAGCTACAGGCAACCCTGCCTGAGTTTATTTTTATTTTATTTTATTTTACTCTATCTCCATCTTCTTCTCCCTTCCGCTTGCCTTGCCTCTTCTGTGTTCTAGCCAATCAGAAGCTCAGAAGTCACCATCCCGTTATTATAGTTGGTCTGATATAGATATCGTATCTTATAATTGCCATATATGCCTGTGTTTTTATTGTCTGTGTCTAAATAAATGGTTAAAGCTTGTCGGACTCTGATGATTGATTTTCCCAGCATTGGCGTGGTACAAGAACCCACAGAATTCTCACCACAGTTATTCATTGATAAGAATTTTTCCGCCTTTTTAATAAAAGCCGGTGGCACCCTGATTTCTATTAAGATCTTGGTAGATCGAGTGAGAAACCCCTACATTATTTTTGGCACCATCCATATGGGACCACTAGTTGCTGGGAAAATTTAATCTGTGAGTTCACGCTGAAAACCAGAGTCGTGTAAAATCTGCTGTCCCCGCGCACCACTGCCGCCCGGAAACGCAGACGCGCAGCGGCAAGTTTGAACGAAAACTCCTCGAACAACCGTAACCGGGAGAAATAACGCTCCCCAAGTAACGCATGCATTTTAAGACTTTGTTTTAAGGGCCCAAAGCAGACAAAGCTTCGGCGTGTTCCCGTGCTTTGGAACTGCTCTGAGCTTGGAAAATCAATCGATCGCGGAATCCGACGTTGATTTGTCCACTCAGCAGAGCAACGTTCTGGCGTAGCTAACCAGAAACTCGTTGTCTCATTTTGCGCGTTGTCGCCATAAAAAGATTGCTGTGCAAAGGCACGAAAAGTCAATCCAGTGCGGCAACGAAAGTTTTCTCTCCTCTGTAACGGTGACAAGACCGTGAGAGAACCAGGAAGCGAGCCCGCGGGCCGTCCTGTCCTGCACGCCTGAGAGGTGCAGAGACCCGTGTTTCCCAGATTAACATCTGAAGGAAAACCATTATTTGTGTCACAGTAGTGAAGTCCCGCTCTTTAGTTCTAAGAAACTGAGGGACACGATCTGTGATCATTTAGCCAAAAACCTAACCGTGAGCCAGGCGCGCTCACGCACCGACGCGAGATCTTTGCTTAGTGCGACTGGAGTTGTGAAAACTTTTAAGCGAAGTTAAAGTTGGATTGCCGTAAAGATTCAGATCTGTGTGGCAAAATAGTCAAATCACCTCTTGAAGAGAAGTGAGTGGCGATCGGAGCCAAGAAATCCGAGCTGAGGAAACCGGGACGGTTTTCCCCTTGTTTGTGTGGAGGCAGAGTGCACGCGCGGGAGCGCGCGCCGCGTTCTCTGGCCGAGAGACAGTGGAAAGCGCTCTGTGCAGCAGAGTTTGGTAAGACTTCTAAAAGCAGAAGTGAAGTTGAGAACCCGCCGTGGTTCCGATTGTGTATCAAAAGTTGGTGAACTAACGAACGCTTGTGATCGTGAAATTGTGAAATTGGTGTAACTGTGCGCTGTGTGTTGTTGCTGGTCGCTGGCCAGAGGTGAAGTGAATCAAGTTACACACCGAGAGCCTCAAGGTGGGCGGAGTCAAGGCGTGGCGTGGCGACGTCATCGCACTGGTAACCACCCTCCGTGAAGCGGGCCCTTGGGAGCTTGCAGGTGAAGAAACACTCCCCTCTGGTGGGCATTGTCAGAGTAACCAAGTGGCGCCAGAGAGTGCATCGATTCTCCATTGTAACGAGCAGAAAGCAGTAGTGAATCCAATTTTGTGATAGACTTGTCAGGATAAGCCTGAAATAAGTGACATTCTGTATCTCAGAGTTCACTGTCGTTGTTTGAGAGATTACACAGGCAGATTGTTGAGATTAACAGTCAAAAGTGGGTGTTTGTTCAACTTTCACAGTGAATTAACCTTAAAGGTGGGATAAACTGAGAGGGAATTGGTGCAACTCTGAACCGGTAGCTCTGTTGTAGGCAAGCAGTGACAATCGATTGGATTAAAAGCTGTGGAGAAACTGTCAGCTGAGACTCTGAGCTGAGATCGAGGTGTCTGGCTTTGGTACTGTGAGAGTGTTAACTCTCGGTTCTGAACCAATACGTGGACACTGTGCGGGTCTCTAGCTCTGAATCTGTCCGGCTGCGTCCTCACCCAGCTGCAATCCATCGTAACCACTGTAGGAGACAACAGACCACCTGCGGTTCTTGAGTGACACCTTCCCCTGGATATAGTTGATTGAGTGGTCTAACCAGAACCTGAGACCCATAGGGAGCTGCAGGACTGAGGTGTGACCACTAGGGGTCAGTACAGGCTACATTGATAGTTAGAGAAGCTCAAGCAAGCCCTCAGCCAAGCTAAAGGCTAACTGGAGCTAACCAGGTCGACTCATAGCTGATCAAGCTAAGGTCAGGCTAAGCTAGGTGGCTAAGCTAGGAGGCTAGGTGCTAACACGAGCTAGCTCAGCTGTTTTATAGTTCATTAGGCTAGGTGCTAAGTGCCAGTTCAGCCATTGGTAGCTAGTTAAGCTAGGTTAGGCTAGGCTAAGTAGCTAGGCTAGGAAGGCTAAGTGCTAACCAAGGCTAACTAGGCTGGTTGCGGCTCAGGAAGCCAGGAGGCTAAGCTAGTTGAGCTAAGTTAGGCTAAGCTAGGTAGCTAGGCTAGAAGGCTAAGTGCTAACTGAGGCTAACTAGGCTGTTGTGATATTAGGCCAGGAGGCTAAGCTAGTTAAGCTAAGTTAAGCTAAGCTAGGTAGCTAAGCTAGGAGGCTAAGTGCTAACCGAAGCTGACTAGACTGTTGGTGGCTCATTGGACTAGGTGGCTAAGCTAGTGAAGCTAGGTCAAGCTAAGCTAAGTGGCTAAGCTAGACGCTAAGCGCTAACCGAAGCTAGGTAGAGCGGGTCCGAATTAGGCTTAGAAGAAGTGGAACAGACTAGGCTACGCCAGAACCCACGTTCGGCGAGCTAAGTGACCCCCAGGCTAGAGAGTAGGCGCCCCGCCAGCATAACTCGCACAGAGGTAAAATGGCAGGTGCCAATCCTTCTGAGGCGTCCAGCCCCGGAGAACCCCTTGATAGCCTGGAATTAGCCGTAACTGAACTTACGGAGAAGCTGAATCCTGGCTACCAAGAAGAGGTGGAAGGGTGGACGACCACGGAAGTCGAAGCTCGCCTGACGGAGCTAATAGCTGAAACCCTTAGCAACCCTCCGAAAGACAAGGCCCTGATTAAGACGTTGGGTAACATGACGATTTTGCTAACCACCCGTTTCCGAACAGCACAAGAACTGCTGGGAAGGGCGCGGGCCTCACTCGAGTTACGTTCCCAGAAAATAGACCAACTGCTGCAAGACACTGCGTCCCTTGAAGCCCAAGTGGCACAGTATCAATCTAAAACCGAAGAGACAGAAGCACAAACGACCCGACTTATAGCCGAGCGAGATGAGGAAGCAAAGAGAAAAGAAGAGTGCGAGGACACCATTGCAACACTAAAAACCGAAATATGTGAACGCGATAAGACAATCGACAACCAAAGCGTCGTTATCAAGGAGTTGGATGAGGCATGTACAGAGGCCTACAACGAACTCCGAACAGTCAAAGAGGTGGCTGCAGCTGTGCGGGAGGCGAGCAGTGTCTCCAGTAAGCGACTTGACGCCAAACAGGAACAGGTTCTACTGTTGCAGGCGCAACTCGATCAGACTCAGCACGAGCTCACAGAGGCCCACCGCCAAATTACGAATTTGGCCGATGAGGTAGAGAAAGCCAGAAAAGAGCTGAGGAGCGCCCTCACAGCCGGAGTGGCTGGAATAGCTCCGCCCTCTCCTGTCGAACAAAAGGTTAACCCTGACATTCCAGGAGCTGGTGGTGGCACTCCTCCACTGCCATTCACGCAACCATTACCAAACTTGTATCCAACCTTTCGGGTCAAGCCCAGACACGATACGTCGAGGGCCGGCGCCCTCCCCAATGGTCCGCCAGTTGCCCCGTGGTTTCATCGACCGGGAATTCGAAAAGATAGCCCGACACATACCCAAATTTGAACCTGCCCCCGGAGGCATAAACGATACTCGCTCGTACCTGGAAGACCTCAGGTTTTACCTGCAAAAGTTTCCAGAGGCTTCGACCCAGGACAAAATCTATCTGATCAAATTAACAGCGAGTCGCGAGGTCAGTCGGTTTGTCGATCGCCAACCTGACCCCATTAAAGGAGATTTCGACAGGTTGTGCCAAGCTTTGGAGAGAGAATTCTCCGATAGCGCATCCCAGTGCGGCCTAACCACAGCACTTGTGATCAAACAGGGCCGACAGGAGCCACCCCAACAGTACTATTATAGACTACTCCAAGCCTATTTTGGTACCCGCAATGAGCCAGGGATGGAAGAAGAGCTGAACTTCAAGTCGCTTTTCATTCAAAACCTCCATCCCGCTACGAGCCACCACCTTGGGGTCATGGCAAACCCTCGTTCCTCCAACATTGGGCAGCTACGAGAGTTAGCTGTCCTAGGTTTCCAAAAACAGAAACAGTCACACGCCAAGTTCCATGACAACGCCGTACTTGCGGTAAGTCGGGAACCTGGAACCATGGAGCTCGAAGGAGCCCCCAAAGCGAAGGTGCCCGACGCAGGCCCTGCGCCTACTGTCACACCGCACTCAGGAAGGGGACAACCCCCTCCGCATAACCACATGCGGCAAAGTCACGATAGAAACCAGGTCAGACCACACTGGCCTGACCGGGAGCCACGGCCCCCACGTAACGAACGAATGGGGCGCGATGGATATCAGGGAAACCCCCAACGGGGTAGATATCCATACAACGGATATGATAAACCAGCCGCCCACAATACCGACCGTGGGTACCGAAGCCAGAATCAGGGTAGATACCAGGCCGAGTGGTCGCCAGCTCCTTTCCGCCGACCACCACCAAAGGGGGAAGACTCGGAAACGAGAAACCCTCGGGCGAAGGCAGAAGGAGAACGAGAGACCCCGCGCCTGAGCAAAGAGGACATAGAGAACATAAAGGCGTTATTGCAGAAAATGGAGAAAAATCGTCGTACAAAAAAGGCCGACCTACTGACGATTTCTACCATTAATCCGGAAACGACCACGCAAAACAATGCGGACCTTCAACCTCAGGAACCCGTCGAAACGGTGAGTCCTGGAGGTGCCCACGTTGAACCTGTCCCCCCTAACGGAGAGGACATCAACCAGAATGACCACCTAGATCACACCGCAGAAGGAGGTGAGGACCTTCCCCCTCCAAGCGCTGTTCTAGTTGTCCAGTTGGACAAGAAAGATAAACTCCCTAACCAAGGCGATTCATCTGTCCAGGTTGAACCCCCGGTAACCCAGTTCATCTGTCACCTTACCGAACAGGGGTTCGCTCGAAAATTCTACTTGTCACTGACATTAGAAGAAGTAGTAACCTGTGATGCTTTGCTTGACACTGCAGCGGACATCACCATCATGTCAACCTCGCTTTTTCAACAACTGCGTTCGGCCGCGAATCAAGCCAATAAAGACTTGAAGCTACGCTCATGTTCTGTGGAGGTAAGACCTTTCTCCCATGAAAACACCACCTTAACCTCGGTCTCACTTGTCCAGTTGTCTATTGGTCCAATGACACTGGTTCACCCCGTCTATATCTCTCCTCTTGACTCCATACCATTTCTGGTAGGAAAAGACCTGCTAAATCGGTTCGAACCTTTGATCGATTTCAGGCAACAGAAGCTCTGGGCCCAAGTTCGACAACCTCTGACCATTCCGGTCCACGAACTGGGGGAGACCCAGTGCTATTTCATTCACACCCCATCGGGTGAAAACGCGGAAGCAAACCAACTACCATGGTTAGACCGTAACCAACCGTCTTGCTCTGAGAACCCTCTGGCAGCCGAACGGACGCAACTGCATTGGCCAGAAAGTGTTCCCCTTTCACGGGAAAACTTTTTATGCTCCTTTCAGGCAGCCAAGACAGACAACCCATTCTGTCCCCAGGTAACCAATGGCATCGGATGCTGCGGGCGCCACGTAACAGATGTGCACCTGTATCTGTGGAGCGACCGATCGGCTATCAACCGAGAGCTGTTCGATGCGCTAGCATTAGACCACCCCGCCATGCGGCCAGTGCGAATGTCCTCTCGTTTCGCCTTAGACGCGGTCCCCAACAAGGTAGCCAGGTCCACGGGCGCATGTTCCCTTGACCTGCAGTTGAACCAAAGGAAGCTGACACACAACTTCCTGATCGTGCCAAATCTTCCACATGCTATATGCGTGGGAAGCGACCTACTCGTACGGTTGGGTGTCCAAGTCGACACCATAAACAACACCCTATGGGCCTCCACCCATGCGTCAAGTACCCCACCTGATGGAAACAAACTAAAGGGGGGTCAGACAATTCCAGAAGTCTGCCGAGTGATAACGTCTGAACACACTGTGGTACCCAAAAGAACCTGCAATGTTGCTATACATATGCACGTTTCACCAGGACAAGGTTTAGACCACACACAGGCATTCTTCCAGCCGTCCCCACTCCTAACCGACTTAGGGCTTACCCTGGATGCCATGCCTCTGGTAAGTCTAAACTCAGGCTCTATCACAATAGGAGTAAACAATCGCACTGCGGACCCGATACAGGTCCAACGCGGACTCCGATTAGGCTGGCTCATCAGCACAAAATTCCACGATTTTGAGCTCACCGTGCCAATAGTGGGAGAAATCCCACTCGCGCTCAAGGGCGACCATCCTGTGGCAGAGGTGATTTACACCCTACCCTCCAAACTGGTCACCCTCATTCCGGCTGCCAAACTTAAAACCGACTCTGTGGCACGAGTTGATCTGTCACGAAACAATCAACTACTCGTCCAAACGGTTGAGGTCCAAGCCAGCTCCGACGAGCATGGACAACTGACCACTAAACCGTCAGGCGCTAACGCTAATCCTCAACCCACGGTACAAGACGACATCAGGCGAGTAATCGAAGAAGCCGACGCCCTAGTTGACGACAACGAACGTCAAAAACTTCGCGAAGTGTTAAACAAACACCAAGCGGTTTTCTCGCAAGACTCATTGGATGTGGGTCTCACAACGATACACTCCGTGCGTATTCCCACATCTCCAGGCGCGCCCCCGACATTCGTGCGACAGTACAAAATACCGTTGGCATCGTACGAACCAGTCCAAGAAATTATCGACGGCCTCCTAGAGAAAGGCATAATTCGACCGTGCAACAGCACCTATTCCGCACCGGTTTGGCCGGTCCTCAAACCAAATGGGAAATGGAGGCTCACCATAGACTACCGTCGGTTGAACCAACAGGTTCCCCTGTCTCGGTGGCCCATGACCCAGTTGGAACAGGAACTGCCAAAGGTCCGTAATGCGAAATATTTCTCAACCATGGACGTGGCATCAGGATTCTGGACCATCCCGGTCCACCCTGATGACCAACACAAACTAGCCTTCACGTTCGCCAACCGCCAATACACCTTCACCCGGTGTCCCTTTGGCTACGCCAATTCGCCAGCTGAATTCAACATCTTTTTAAATAAAGCCTGCCCAGACGCAGGACAGCGAGGTACGCTCATCTTCGTGGATGATATCCTCATGCGAAACGACACTCTAGAAGCGCACCTGAATGAAATCGACCACGTCCTCCGACAACTAACAGAGGCTGGAGCCAAAGTCTCTCTGGCCAAATGCCAATGGTGCAAAACCAAAGTGAACTACGTCGGTCTTTTGGTAGGCTCGACTGGGGTCCTACCCCAGGTCAGCCGAGCACAGGGCGTAGCCAACATCACAGCACCTACCAATGTCTCCGAACTGCGGAGCTTCTTAGGTGTCTGTAATTACTCACGTCAGTTCATCGACGGGTATGCCGATATCGCAAAACCGCTAACGGATTTGCTGCGTAAGGATGTCCCATTCGATTGGGAGGAACGCCAACAACAGGCGATGCAAACCCTCAAGGACAAATTAGGCACAGCCCCCTGTTTGTCCTACCCTGACTGCGACAAAGAATTCCACTTAGACGCAGGATTCTCCACTTACTGTATGAGTGCAGGTCTTTTCCAGTACCACGACCAAGACAAAAGAGTGGTGGCATACGCCAGCAAAACACTTTCTGCACCGGAACTTAAGTATTCAGACTGCGAGAAAGCGTTGCTGACCACGGTATGGGCGGTCAAACATTTCTCCAACTACGTTGGTGGCCAAAAGGTGATAGTGGAAACTCATCACCAACCCGTCACATTTCTGAACAGCCAACGCATCAGAGATGGCGTCGTGACAAATGCTCGAGTGGCCTCATGGCTAATGGCGCTGCAGAGTTTCAACATCGAAGTGCGATATGCCCAAAACAAAAAGAGTCCCTTGGGTACCGAATTAGCAGCATGCCACCGGTGCGTCAACGACATACCCTCCACCGTAACCATTCCGAGCGAGCCAACACCGACCACTAACTCACACCACCACTACTTCGAACACGACGTCTGCAAAGACATGGTCACGGCATATGTGGATGGATGCTCATACCACCACGAAAAAACACATGAAAGCCGGGGCAGGCGTGGTATGGCTCAACGACCAGCCATGCAAACCTCAGGGATTTCAGCTCGGGCCACAAACCTCGCAATACGCCGAAGTCGCTGCAATCCTCATAGCACTGCAAATAGCAGTGGACCACGACGTCCGCACACTCCTCATATGCACCGATTCGAATTACGCTCGTATGAGTTTTGTGTGCCACCTTCCAATATGGAAACAAAACGACTTTCGCACCTCCAATCATAAATCGGTGAAAACACACAAAGACCTATTCATGGCCTGCGACCATCTGATCACAACCAATGAGATGCAAATCTATTGGAAGAAGGTCAGAGGCCACTCCCGCATACCAGGTCAAGACAAAGAACTGAACGACCGCACGGACACGGTGGCCAAACAGGGCGCCTTACAGGGCACGCCATGGCACTTTGACCAGACGGAGCAACCTGTCTCCCGCCCTCCCACCCCGAGTGTGTCCATTTGCGCAGTAACTAGGGCAACCGCCGCCAATGCGAACTGCCCGCCGGACTCGTTGTCCGTCGAACCCGCATTCACCGATGACGACTTAATCGCTTGCCAGGCCTCAGACCCAGCCACTTCTTTTATGGTCGCTTATCTAACTGATGGACCCGAAGCGCACCCTGTGCCACAAAATGTCAACGACATTCCCGACCTTGCTGCCTTCCTGAAGGTTAGTTCCCTACTTCAGTTGATCAAGGGCATCCTGGTTTGTGTTTCCGTGGCACACCCTTCGCCGGCGCTCGTGGTTCCACGCAAACAAAGGGGGGTGATGCTAGTGCATGCCCATGACATCCCTTCGGCGGGTCACAAAGGCATCAAGGCGACATACAAAGCGTTAAGACAGGTGGCGTTCTGGCCAAAAATGAAACGGGACATAGCAGACTACATCAAAGGCTGCTTAGTCTGCGGCCAACATCAACCAGCATCAGCAACACACCGAGCTCCCCTGCAGCGGCGGGGAATCTCTTTTCCTTGGTCCGACCTCCAGATTGACTGGGTGGGACCACTTACCAAATCGACCCGAGGTAACAAATACTTCTTGGCCGTAACTTGTGCATTCACCAAATGGATTGAGTGCCTCCCAGCCGCCAATGACACGGCCGAGACAACGGCCTGTCTGCTAATGAACCACGTCTTCTCGCGATTTGGGCTCCCAAGCCGCGTCGACTCTGACCGGGGAACGCACTTTACCGCGGACGTGATGCGACAAGTTTGGCAAACATTAGGGGTGAAAGCAAAACTCCACATCAGCCATCATCCCCAATCCTCAGGCCAAGTAGAAAGGGCGAACCGAACTGTGGTCAACATCCTAAAGAAGTATGTTGCATCCAACCACAAAGACTGGGACGTCAAACTACCCCTGGTCCTGATGGCTATTAGGGCCACGCCACATAAATCGACCGGCATATCACCTTTCGAGATGATGACAGGCAGACAAATGATCCTACCGTTACACCTCCTTTACCAGCCAGGAGAAATCAGCGTAGCTACCGCATACACTACGCACCAATACCTCTCCGATCTGCATGCACACCTGCGCGAGACTTTCGCTTATGCGCAAAAGCACTTGGAAAGCTCAGCCGAGGGCCGGAAAGCCTATTATGATCAGAAAGCCTCACATGCAGAACTTCAGGTGGGTGACAAAGTGTGGTACTACCGATTCGTACAGCACACCGGACCTGGTGCCGGGCGAGGGAAGCTCACACGAAAGCTCCTCCCCCGTTGGACAGGACCCCACCTGATCACCGACAAGCTGTCGCCAGTGGTGTATCAGATTAGGGTAAACCAAGCAAGAAAGGACCCCCTTTTTAGATGGGTCCACCGCAACCAAGTCAAGTTGCACCAAACCCCCATGGGACTCGCAGGGGACCACACGGTACCCAATAGTAATTAGGACCTATATACTTGTGTTTCCAGAGACAGTCAGGCAATTAGCACTCCTGTGACGGTAACTGACAGCATAGACTGACAGGACCATAATTGTGGTTTGACCTCTCTGCGTAGGATAGGCCTGAGTAAATTGTGTCAGAACGAACTCACAAATGTGTGAGTACTGGTCCACCAATAATCTTTGTTTAGGACTGGTACCTGGTGTGATTGTGAACAACGTTTGCCCCAACTTGACTCTAACGATGCCTATGCTCTCACTCCCCACTAGAACGATGATCTGGGCCCTAACGATCCTGATGCTCATCCTCATGAGCACCCCCACAAACCCTGAAGTCGTGGAACCTGGCCCCGAATCCGGAATTGTGCTTAAGGAGCAACCCGGATTACTTATCACAAACTGTCGATGGCATGTTCAGAGGATCTTCGTCAGGTTCAGCCCTGACGCGGTCCGTAAGAAGCATGTCAAAGACCAGGCCGACCTGACCTCTTGGGCAGGTGCCATGTGGCTTAAGGAGGCGGTCCAACACACAGAGGCGGACATTACCCACATGTTGGAGCAGCTCCAGAAGTTTGTAGTCACGCAACATGAACTCAGTGGTGCTAATCGAAGGGAGAAGAGATTTCTCGGAGGCCTGCTGACCGCAGCCTCCGCGGTCGCTTCTCTTTTCAGTCTGGGGGCCTCGTCTGTAAATGCCGTCCGCCTGTCGAGTCTCAAGCGACAGGTGGCGGACTTGCAGGCCGAGATTCCGGACATCCAGAAACAGATGGACTTACAGAATGCACACATGCAAACTGTGGGGAAAACCTTAGAGGGAACCGTGCTAGTTTTGAACTCGCACAGTGACGCTTTGGGAAAATTGGCTAAGGCTCTGAACACACTTATCGACATAACGCGGGTAGACCAGCCACGGACGGAGCTGGTGATGATGCTGATGTCTGACCTGCGTCGAGACATCAGCTCATCTATCGACACCTTGGTGATGGGGCGTATTCCACCCTACCTGGTGTCCCTGAACTTGGTGCAGGAGATCTTGGCGACAGCCACCAGGGAATTAGTGACCCCCCTGCAAGCCCACCTTGCATACACTCTGGGCAGTTCAATCCCGATCTACGTCAACCCAGAGGCCAGAGAGATGGCATTCATCATTCACCTCCCTGTAGTGACCGTCGACAACATCTACCGGCTCAAGGATGTCATTAACGTTGGGTTCTGGAAAGACGACACGCACGTAAAGGTCCAAACCCCTCCGATCGTAGCATACCATGATAAGAACCCAAGCTTATACCTCGCGCCAAATCTGCGATTGTGCACGGTAACCCGCGAGATCCACTATCTGTGCCCTAGCAAGCCCTTCGTGCGCGACGCCACTGGCGGCCTCTGTGGTCTCAAGACCCTTACTGGCGACTCCCAATGCCCCACAAAGCTAACACCGCGACGCCAAGTAGTCGACACCCAAGCCGAAGTTGTGGGACAACGTTGGCTGGTAAACACGCCAGCCAGCGTCGCGACCCTCACTTACGACCAACACGACACTTCCACCCGCATCGAGTTGCCCGACAACAACATGTGGATAGAAGTCCCCGAAGGCGCCATAGTACACATAGACGACTTGGCCCTGTATCATCTGCTTCCCGAACAGTATGAAGCCGAAATCGAGGTCTCCGATTTCTTTTCGAAACACCCCCTCGAACTGGACTCGAACACCGTCACTCGAGTCCAGTATGAGGGATCCCAAATGATAGATGTCGGGCCCGTCGACGCCGTCCTGAAGGAAATTGAGGCAACGAAACGTCGCCCATTTCAACCCGTGACCTACGCTTGGTCCACACCGGACACTGTAATAGTCGTATTTGTCGCAATCAGTTACCTTTCCATCTTCACGATAGGCTTCCTTTACCTCAGGCGGACACGCTCGCTACAACTCCAGGTCAACCGTTGTACCAATCGGTTGAACAAGTGCGTTTGGCGCAAGAGACCTGAACCTAAGCCCGATTGTGATCCCCGATTAAACCTTGATGAGGAGGTGGAGCTTAGGGACAGCAGAGAACCCGACTCACCTGCGATTCTCGACTTCGCGAACGAGTTCTGAGGAGTCGCAGAACGAGCCAGAGCCCATGCGACACTCACTGTCTCACTATTCCCAAGGACCCCCTGAGTACGAACTCCGGATGAGGTTAACAGAAGGGGGGTGTCAATCCCATGGTTCCCTTCGGTTACCCTACATGCCGAGAGCCCTTTCCTCCCTTTTTTTTGTTTTGCTAAGTTCTCTTTCTTTTTCCTGTGTAGCAGATTAGATACCCTTTTATATAGTTTAGCAAGAGAAATGTGTATCTGTTTTTTTTACCTGGTGGGTTAGCCATCCCTGTAAAACACGTAATATAGTATTAGTGTATGTAAATCCCCATTATGCCGAGTCATAGACTCTAACTGTTCATTGTATGTTATGTTTATCTCATCTTGCATGTTTGTAGTGATTTTCACCCTATGAAGCCTTCGACAAAGAAATAAAACCACCCCAAAAGTGAGCCACGGATTCAGTGTGATATGTCCACCTAGAAATAAGATTAGTGTTACAGAACCATAGGACTGTAGGCCAAATGCCAGATGTAACCACTGTGAGACACCGATCTAACCCTGTTCAGACCTTCCTTCCTCAGACGAGATCCCTGGAGTGATCGAAGCCATCTACGGATACGACTTCAATCAAAGGGGGGAGATGTAGGATCCCCTCTTCCTTGCTCATCCTGCCTTTAGACAAAGGATTAATAAATAAAACAGGCCTGAACTTTTCCCCCTCTCTCCCTCTGACCGTTCGTGCCCTGGCTTGCTGACCTTTTTCTTCCCACTCAGGAATACAGACTTTGTGTTATCCCATGGAACTTACAATACACAAACCAGATCCGAAAGCAGACGTTTCTCAACTAGTTAATCTTGTTTCCCCCACACTGAGGAGATAAAACGTCCTTTTCTATGGTAATAAAAGGAGAGGAACTGGCCGCCTGGAATCGGAACGACCTCAGACAAAGTGGTCTCTGCGTTTGAAGTCAGAATCCTCTGCTATGTAAATCTTGCTCTGTTGACTCACATTGCATGTAAATTAATTAAGGGAACCAGGAACAGACCAGGTGTAAATCCTCCCCGGAGTGCAGAGTTTAGACACCTCTACGACCCCCTTTTTGTGACCTTTTTGGGCCAGACCACTGGCGAATACACATAAACTTCTCTGATCTCTGGGAGGTGAGCAACAGGTCAGGACTGGAATCACTGGAACAACACTGCCATCTACCGGACCAAAAAGTGTACTGCAGACGGATGGCAACGAACTGTATAACTTAAGTTAAAATTCTTTAACCACTTACATGGTTTTAAAACTAATCAAACCGTTGTGTCAGATATTGGTATCACGCTATGTCATTTAATCCAACCAATGTGTGTGCATTTAATAATGGTATTTGGTATTAACCGTAGCAAAGTGTGGCAATTGATCAGCTAAACAGATGATTTTTGGAAAGCCCACAAGGCAGAGAAGTATGGGTTGGTCCCCACTGACCTACCCCCAAGTGTTAATGAATATTCAAAAGTATAAAAGGCAATGCAGCTTTCTCTTCTCGCTCTTCTCTTAAAGTCTCTTAACGCTCTCAATTTTCTGAATCTCTCTCTGTTGCTATCTTTATTTTGTACTTTGGCCAAGTTTTTCCTTTTTGTTAGAACTTAGAATTTTTCACGTGTTACGCGTCTCTTGTTAAGTTTTGGTAGACCAACGTTTTTCGTCCAGCGTTTCCTCAGCAACGCCGGACGCCGTAACGAGTTATAGTAAACTCAGTTTTGTGATCAGACTTTTTCCGCTGATCTCCTTTTGATTTTTGAACACTTTGGCAATCTTTACTGCGGCGAGCGTGAGAGTACGTAGCACTCAACGCTCAATAATCCAGTTTCTATCGAACTTTGTACAACCACGCAGCAACTTCCAGCGGCTGCAACTTTTTTTTCCTTTTGCCGCAAAATCACTTTCTCCGGAAAGTAGCAAGCCCATTCTTCTGGGCCGAGCGCTGAAAGTTCGTTGTTACAACGAACTTTGTCAGACCACGTGCCAGTCAACACCGATCCAGCACCGGGACCGAACCGACCCACGACCACCGGACGAAGAGGGAGAACTCTGTCGCAACGGTCCTCCACGATTCTGCGGGCAGAATTCAGAATTGTCTCAACCGGCCGACATCAACGGATACCAGACGACCACTGATAGCCGTCGCTGTCGCCCCCTTGACCAACGCGAACCGAGACGCCTCCAGCGGTAGGTGAACGGGCGGACGGTCCACGGTACTTACATCTGGCACTCTGGCATAAATCACAGCTGACCCGGCCTAGCTATTATCATTCAACAGTCATTTAAACCTAGGGTTTTGTTTAATTTCCTTAGCTGGTTAATGGTTTAGAAGCCTCTTCCAGTTCCCGATCAGTAGTTTGGTTTGATAGCAAAGCTACAGGCAACCCTGCCTGAGTTTATTTTTATTTTATTTTATTTTACTCTATCTCCATCTTCTTCTCCCTTCCGCTTGCCTTGCCTCTTCTGTGTTCTAGCCAATCAGAAGCTCAGAAGTCACCATCCCGTTATTATAGTTGGTCTGATATAGATATCGTATCTTATAATTGCCATATATGCCTGTGTTTTTATTGTCTGTGTCTAAATAAATGGTTAAAGCTTGTCGGACTCTGATGATTGATTTTCCCAGCATTGGCGTGGTACAAGAACCCACAGAATTCTCACCACAGTTATTCATTGATAAGAATTTTTCCGCCTTTTTAATAAAAGCCGGTGGCACCCTGATTTCTATTAAGATCTTGGTAGATCGAGTGAGAAACCCCTACACGCATCTGCGTTGACCTCACCCGCCTCAACGAAGCAGTCTGCAGAGAGAAATACATACTGCCTTCAGTGCCTTCAGACTCGAGGATCTCTGGCAGGAGCTAGGGTCTTCAGTAAGTTAGATGCCAACCGAGGATTTTGGCAGATCCCATTATCCCCTGAGTCAGCACGGTACACAACTTTTATTACTCCCTTTGGCCGCTTTTATTTTAACAGACTGCCTTTCGGCATAGCGTCCGCCCCAGAACATTTTCAGCGGCGCATGTCCATGATTCTCGACGGACTACCGGGGGTTGTATGTCACATGGACGATATCCTCATTTGGGCTGAAAATCCACAGCAGCATGACATCAGACTACACTCCGTACTTCGCAAGCTTCAAGAAGCCGGGGTCACACTTAACATGGAGAAGTGTGAGCTTCGCAAAACTCAAGTGAAATTCCTCGGTCACATTCTGTCGGCTGACGGTGTGCAGCCAGACCCAGACAAAGTAAAAGCTGTTATGTCCATGAAAGAGCCAGCCAACACAGGAGAAATTCGCAGTTTCCTGGGAATGCTAAATCAGCTGGGAAAGTACATTCCGGGTCTGGCAGAAAAGGACAAGCCGCTGAGAGACCTTCTGTCTAAAAAGAATCACTGGGCCTGGGGTTGTGCAAAACATGTCTCACATCGCCACCTGTACTGACACTTTGCAATCCTAACAAAGACCTGAAACTGTCAGCGGATGCCTCTTCATATGGACTGGGTGCAGTTCTCCTTCAGAAGGAGGGAGAAGAGTGGAAACCAGTCGCGTACGCATCACGTGCACTGACAGACACAGAACAAAGGTATGCCCAAGTGGAGAAAGAGGCACTTGGACTGACGTGGGGGTGTGAGCATTTTAGAGATTTTCTTATTGGGAGACACTTTGCCCTGGAAACTGATCACAAGCCACTAGTTAGTCTGCTAGGTCAGCAGGCTCTAACTGAGCTTCCTCCCAGAATCCAAAGGTTTCGACTCAGGCTCATGAGGTATAGCTACTCTATCTCACACACACCTGACAAAACACTGTTTACAGCTTACACACTCTCACGCTCACCTGTCAGTCAAAATTCTCGATCACAACAAACTGACAAGGACTTAATGGAAGACACAAACATCTATGTAGATGAAATTGTCAATTGCATGCCCGCTAGCTCAACATACATGACACAGCTGAGAGAACAACTGCAGGAAGACAGCGTGCGCTCAGAAGTCATGTTACACTGTCAGTGTGGATGGCCTGACCGCAGCCAGCTCACAGGTCCAGTGAAAGTTTACCGGTCTGATAAAGCCCTACTTACAGTGCAAGATGGACTACTGCTCAGGGGTTCCAGATTAGTCATTCCCACAGCTATGCGCAACTCTGTCCTCGATGCTCTACACGAGGGACATCAAGGGATGACTAGGTGCTGTGAGCGGGCCAGAGAGACCGTATGGTGGCCTGGCTTGAGTGGCCAACTAAACGAGCTAGTGAGATCCTGTCAAACATGCATCAAAGAGCGTGCCAACCCTGTGGAACCACTATTGTCCAGTAAACTCCCAGAGAGACCATGGCAAAAAGTCGGTTCTGATATGTTCACATTCAA
Source organism: Hirundichthys speculiger (assembly GCA_018398805.1). NCBI lineage: Eukaryota > Metazoa > Chordata > Actinopteri > Beloniformes > Exocoetidae > Hirundichthys > Hirundichthys speculiger. The sequence continues at coordinate 19,788 of JAGFBZ010001377.1, forward strand.
CCGAGATGACTACCTTTTAGTAGTGGACTATTATTCTAGGTATGTGGAGGTTGCCAAATTAACCCCCACACGTTCACAGGACATTATTGTGCACCTTAAGTCGATCTTCTCCAGACATGGGCTCCCTGAAGAATTTTTCAGTGACAATGGTCCACAATATTCTAGCCAACAGTTCAAAGACTTTGCAGCAGCTTACGGGTTCACTCACGTCACTAGCAGCCCTAGGTTTGCTCAGAGCAACGGAGAGGCAGAGCGCCACGTCCAACACGTGAAACGAATGCTAAAGAAAGCGAAGGATCCATATCTCGCTCTGCTGGTGTATAGAGCTACACCACTCGCAAATGGATACAGTCCCGCTCAACTCCTTATGGGCAGGAGACTGCGCACACCAGTGCCCCAGCATCCTTCTCTACTCACTCCAGAGCTTCCAGTCAGCACCTTCATTGCAGCAAAAGAAAAGGAGAAAAGAGAAAAGGACACTGCAAACTTCAACAGAAGACACCGTGCGAGGGATCTGAGTCAGCTTACTCCAAGTCAGCCAGTGTGGATTACAAATATCAAGTCTCAAGGTACGGTCATTTCTTTGCATTCAACTCCACGTTCCTACATAGTGGACAACCCATCGGGCACCATCAGGAGGAACAGACACCATCTCATCCCTTTTTATAGAGACTGTGCCACAAACTCCTCACTCTCCAACACCTAACTCACCACCCCAACCAGGTGAGCCTACACTGGTTTCTCCAGTGCGCCCCGAGTCACCAACACAGACTCCAAAGAGACACACACCCGCCCGTACTCACCTTCTAGGCCCTACTACCACTAGGTATGGCAGAGTGGTAATAAAACCTCACAGACTGGACTTGTGAACTCGGGGGGGGGGGAAGAGAAAAGATAATGTGAAAAAAAGAAAAAAAAAAAGAACGAGAAATGTTATTGTGTTATTGTGTTCAAATGTGTGATTTGAAATGCCTCAGAAAGTTTATGTCCTGACACAGTATTTTTGTTATTTTCCATATAAAGCCATACATATGCTTTAATCTATTTTGAGATACTGAGGGGTGTTTGAAAAGGTGAAGAAAAGTTTATTGTTCTCCATAAGAGAGTTGTTTCTATTCAGAAGGGTGATAAGGATCTCCAGTTTTTTTTTTTTGCATGAACAGTTTAAAGGTAAACGTGTACATTCCGTCTGTTCTGTTTTCCAGAAGGGGAGATGTGGTGTTAGCGTTACGTGCTTTTACATTGACAGGCAAACAGGAAGTTAAGACCAGATGTACGAAGCTATGAGGAGAGTGCTCTTGACTACGCTTCTGTATTGCTGTTACTGTGAGAGCCGGTTCGGGAATAAAAGTATTCTACGTTACCACAAGACTGTTTATTAAACCCACACCACGACAACTTGCTCACAGGCATCATTAGAAAGGGGCCAGTGATTTAGCCGTGATGCAAAAACACAAACATCTTAATTTACTCAGTCGTTTGAGGTTACATGTGATGTTTCATAGGCCACGGTTACATTATGTTTTTTAAATTCAGAATTAATAATTCCAAATTAAATAATTCCGAATAAACTATTTTCCTTCGAGTTTACATGGAAATAGAAATTCGGAATTGAGGTTTACATGGAAAACACATTTGTTCGGCTTTATCCAATTCCACTTTAGGTCTGGGAGTTGGGAAGGGTTCTGATTGGATAGGGGGGGCGGACGTCTTTACATCTATCGGAAGAAAACAAACTTAGCAACAACTCGGTTAGCAACAACATTCCACTTATTTTTGACCTGGGTGGCGTCTCTATCTGCGAAACCTCCTTCATTAATCTGGCCGCTACAACTTTGAAAAGCTCACAATTTTTGTTCCTGCCATCTGTTCTTTTAATTATTTCCAGTTACTCCAAGCTATTTATTAAATAAATCGTCTCTGCTCTTGACCACCGTTTACTCCGTGCTGCCATCTTAAAACTTTGTTTTGAAAACAAGCCCAGCGCAGAATATAAGCGTCATCGCGACAAACGGGCAAGAGAACGAGCATGCGCAGAAAGACGGGAATGAGTGTATACATGACCGCGGAATTATTTAATTCGGAATTAAAATCAGAATAAACCAGCCACTTACTTAGGAATTAAGTTTAATTCGGAATTCAGTGCGTTTACATGGAAAGTTTAATTCCTCTTTAATTCAGAATTAAAGTTAAATCCGAATAAAAGTTACCATGTAAACACCTAATTCCATATGAAAATATCAATTCCGAATTAAACTTAATTCCGAAATAAGCGCCTGGTTTATTCCCATTTTAATTCCGAATTAAATAATTCCGCGGTCATATATACGCTCATTCCTGTTTAAATTAATTCCCGTCTTTCTGCGCATGCTCGTTCTCTTGCCCGTCTGTCGCGATGACGCTTATATTCCGCGCTGGGCTTGTTTTCAAAACCAAGTTTCAAGATGGCAGCACGCAGTAAACGGTGGTCAAGAGCAGAGACGATTTATTTAATAAATAGCTTGGAGGAACTGGAAATAATTAAAAGAACAGATGGCAGGAAACATAAAAATTGTAAGCTTTTCAAAGCGGCCAGGTTAAATGAAGGAGGTTTCGCAGATAGAGACGCCCAGGTCAAAAATAAGTGGAATGTTGTTGCTAACCGAGTTGTTGCTAAGTTTGTTTTCTTCCGATAGATGTAAAGACCCCCCCCCCCCCCCCCCCCCCCCCCCCCCCCCCCCCCATCCAATCAGAACCCTTCCCAACCCCCAGACCTAAAGTGGAGTTGGATAAAGCCGAACAAACATGTTTTCCATGTAAACCTCAATTCGGAATTACTATTTCCATGTAAACTCGAAGGAAAATAGTTTAATTCGGAATTATTTAATTCCGAATTATTAATTCCGAATTAAAAAACATCATGTAACCGCAGCCATTGACATTTCATATGGAATTAGGTGTTTACATGTTAACTTTTTTTCAGATTTAACTTTAATTCTGAATTAAAGAGGAATAAAACTTCCCATGTAAACACACGGATAGTCGACAGGTGACAGCCTCATAGATGTCACCTACCTGTCACCCATTCATGTGTTACGATGCTCGGGTACTGTGCGGACAGTTCTCTAAGTGGTCCATTAAAGGAATGTAAAAGACTAAAGTCTGGTCGTGACTTAAGCCTGAATTTAAAACAGACTGAGTATAAAGAAGCCGCTTGGTGGAAACCCGCCTCTGTGAGCTTGATGTCGTCCTGCTGCTGCATGTGATGGAATCATCAATGAACCCACAGCATCTCCGCAAGCTTTGCTAATGTGTCACAGATTAACAACATCAATACAGCCTCCAACTGTGAACTGCGTTTATTGTTCATTGTTACATTTTAATGAACTTCAGCATCCTTCTTGTGTTTTCTCGTGTTTAACAGCCTTTCTGTGTGTATGTGTCACTATAGGCACTCCTCCCCCGAGGCGCGACTGTGTTACTACCACATTTGGTGGCAGTCGTGTCCCGGTCACGTGAGTTGCCAAGTCAGGATACAGTTGCTAAGCAACCATCCTACCCCACCCCCACCCTCTCCTGCAGTCCATCAGACATGGATTGCGTGGGCGAGGGGTGATGAGAGAGCGAGACAGAGAGCCCCATTTATTTATAGAAGCTGTGGAGAAAAAAAAAAGTGGAGGGAGTTACGTGTCGTTTCTAAAATTAAACTTGCCATTTCCCCCTTCTCGATATCTCTTCATCTCTCCCTCTCTCCTGCTTTTTATTTATTTTTTTATTTTTTGTCATTGATCGATGGGGCTGGAGAGAAGAGTGAAATGAAGTTACAAGGATGCGTGAGGAGTGTGGGAGTTAGAAAATGCAAGATATTATCCAATCAATACAGATAACTCCTTTTATATAAGTGTCATACATTATCCTGATACTACAGTATATCTACACATGAAAATAAGACACGTAAATGTTTGCATTAGCATGTCATTCATGTTCGCATGCTTATATCAGGTTACAAATCCAGAGATTTGCTGTCTCCAAACCAAAAACCTTAACACTAAATCATAGAGTTTTCCCATTAACGTTCCTGTCACCCAAAGTTAAATCACCTTCCAGCTTCCATATCTCACGAGTCCTGCAAAGGGAACCATTTTAGACGTTGCTGTGCAGGCACCGGGTCTAAAATGGCGAGCCCATCAGAGTGTAACCACAGCTGTCAGCATAATAGATGGATAAGATCTGCCAGGTGACAGCGTGACATGCTGGTAGGTGCAGGAAAAGATGCGCAGGGACAAAAGCAGAGTGCAATTTATAGATGTGTAGGGAAATAGGATGGAGAAAGAGGATCTGCAGTGACAGGCTGATTGAAATATGCAGCCTCTTAAGCAAAACAAGGTGTTCTACGCTAAAACTTCTACAACACAATTCCAAATCACTCAAGCAATCCGAGTCATTATTAATTTGCTTTCTTGCAGAAGGTTAGATGAGAAAATTGATAACATTATCTCAAATCTGTTCACCTGATACGGAGATGGAGCCGGGAACAATTATCTCAGTTTATCAAAAAGGCAGCAGACAAGAGAAGGCAGTTAGAAGGGTGCCATCCATGGATTAAAAATTATAATAATAATAATAATAATAATCAAATGCCCTCTAGTTTGTTTTATCTTGCAGTTTCAAACAGAAGTACCTTAAAACAACTGACCATGGCATGGTTAATGTAACTGAGAGCTGCTACAACTATTTGGAATAAATGCTTGCTCCTTGGGCTCCTTTAAAAGCTAAGACTCCAAATCCTTCCAGAATGGTCAGAATCACTCTGAAGGTTTTTGGGGCTGTTATGGAAGTTTGAACACGTGACAGGAAAGAAAAACTTTAACATCTCAATTTGCTTCTTGAACTGTTGGCTACAGAGTAGAGGTGCAGGCGAACCATTTGACTTGGGGCTCCTGTAGCGGGATCTTCTGCTAATTTAAGTTTGAAGACACATCTAATAAAGGCATATCCGCATTTTTAAAAAGCACAAAAGTTACTTAATCTACACCCCCTATCCAATAAACTACAGGGTACTGATATTGTGCATTCATGCCCATTAGAGCTGCAACATCCCCAGCACCCCTACTTCCCGCAGGTATGCTGCAAACTGGGAAACACATTCATGCCAATCTAAATCTGAGATTAAATTTGGTAACAGTGGCCCAAACATGTAATGATTTACAGCTTTTTTCTGAGCGATGTCCAGACACTGTATTTGGAGACTCCATTAGGACCCTTAGTAACCACTTTCCAAGTAAAAGAGACACCATTCTTAAATTCAACATGAATTCAGGCTCCGATGAAAGGTAAGATTCTCCGTGCCATTATCCAGATTCATTATGAGTCAAACACTTGTATCAAGCATTTACCGTCACACAAGGCCTTTCTGTCTCATTGTCTTGGGGGTTTTTCTTTGTTTTGCCAGGTTTGGGGCTTGGTTCTTATTTGTCCTGTTGCTTTTAGTTTGGAAAAAGTGTTTCTCTGATGTTAGACTGTTTGGTCTGGTCTATCCTAACTGCCGCCATCTGTGTCTTGTCAGCCCCTGAGTGTTTGAACATTTCTCAACATACATTCCTGTCTGTGCTCGAGTTCTTCTGGACTTGTGAACATCATTGGTTGCAGAAGAAGTGCGGTTTCATTTCAGTCTGGATCCAGGATGTGTTTGTGTTCTGCCCATTTCATCATGGATGCATCTAATAGAGACCTGTGGAAACTTGAGATGGCAAAGTATCCCAGAATGGAGTTCACATGAAGAAAGGAGGAGAAGAAAGCTCACAACTGTAAGTTACAACTTTGAAATGTTATCCTTGTTGTGTAACAGAATGTAGTTGAGAACCTAAAATTTGTGCTTCGTTGGTAAAGAAAGAGCCTTTGTTAAAAAAAAATCCACCAATGTTTTCTAATAGCCATTCCAACAGCTGAAGGATTGCATCGCATCCTCCTGTCCTCCGAAATACATCCTCCTGAGATGAACGTGCCAATAATGAACTCCCAATAAAGTCCTACCTGATGTGTGAAGAGGCAGCACTTGTCCTCATTCCCCTGGTCACTCCAGGTCCACCACTCTTGTGGCCGTCAGTGCTGATCTTTTCATCGTGGCAATGATGGGAACACAGCCCTAATTTTTTATAAGGTTTTGACATTTTTTCCCCTTTCTTGTCCTTCCCCACCGCCTTCTCTGCTCAGAGAGATCTTACAGCCACTTTACCAACGTCTCATCAGCCGTGAAGCCACAGATGCGTAGCTTCTTTGCTTTGGAGCTATGTGACGCTCCGCAGCCTTGCAGCAGTAAACCATGGTTGTTTGAAGATAGAAAATGTTTTGGCTTGTTGCTGTCTTTACAGTCAGTGTCTGCAAAAAGCCCCAAGTGCAACACGTTACGACTGGTGCTGCCACCTAGTGGATTAAAAAAAGCATTGTTTTGGATGTTCTCGGGTAGGCTCTGTCACACAAGTCCAAATTTGTTGTACTTTGTATTGAGAAACAGCTGTCAGCTGTTTTCACAACTGCAGCTGCATATTGCACATGTAGTCCAGTACACAGCATGTACCGTATTCTGGTATGGGGTTGTTGTTGGTTTGTGATATGCCACCTCAAAGGCAGCTACTTGACTGCTGTGGCCAGTATGAACAGTGGACTAGTCAGCTGGATACTGGATATTGTCCCAGAGGCAGCACACAATCCGGGGACTTCTCCTTATACAGCACGCAGTTTCAAAAACATCCATCGTCTTATCTATTCTTCCTTCCCAGCTAATTTTTTTTTGTTTTTGTTCTTCCACCCTTTTTGTTCACCTGCTGTGTTTGCCTGTGTTGCTTTCCTCCTTTTTCCATTGAGGTTTTTTTTTTTAGATTTCTGGTTGGAGAAAAAAAACAAACACGCCAAATGTATTACGTGTGTTACGTCATTACATTGCAAACTGCCTCCCGACCTCCCACGTATGTCTTCTCCACACATCATTCCTGCGATCCACATTTACCCACATAAGTTGCATATCCTTGTTTTCATTGGCTTTTTGAGCCACGAGTCATCACAGAGCTCATATACAGCTAGTTTGAGCCCTCCATGGGAAAAAAGGGAAATGCACATGGACTGTCATTACCTCATAGAAAAGACCTTTATTTATGAATCACGCTTTCAGGAATGTTAACATGCAAATGGACTTATATGATTAATACACATAACTTTCTATAAATGCGATATATAGTTTGAAATCTGGTTTAATGTCCATAAGTTTCTCCCAAGAGCAAAAAAAAGCTTGATGTGGACCTGCAGAGGTAAAACGACTGATCTTATCTCAAACACTTATCAAATATTCTTCTCCTTGCAACGCCTAAGCCACAGCATGATGGATGACCAGTGATTTCCTCTTCAAGGTCCTCCAGAGACCTCTAAATATCTGTGCATACAGCTGTGTGTTTGTGTGTGTGATTACCATAGACACCAGGGCGACATTTGCTTCCAGGCCAAATGAAGCATTACAGAAGATAAGAGGGCCGAATAAGATGGATGTCTGAGGTAGCCTCATTTCTCTGGTGAGCTGCTAGATCAATCTGAAGAGCTGCTGAAAAAACAGCTGACTGAAGGCATTGTTCTAGCTGATGTAATCTGCTATACGTTGCATACGGAGGTGAAGCATATTTCAGCACTCACAATGTACCACAGAATGGCTTTAAAGATTTAGTCCCCGATCGTACACCTCCCGCTATCCGCTACCAGCAAATTGCGCGTTTTGGAACCTCCGCTAACTGCTATGCAATCTTCTGCTTCCCTAAAGCCTCTATCCGCTTTGCCGACTCCCTTATTCACATTGTAGGTGTGGCAATGGGCATGTCTTTTGCGCTTTCCGCAAGCTCGGTATCTTGTGATTGCGGGTAGCAGGACCACCCGCTACCCACGATCGCAAGATACCGAGTTTGAGGAAAGCGCAACCTGCATGTCAGCACGTAAAAGAGCACGTCCAAATGGCATAAATGTGCATCCACCTGGTCACATGTGGATGTTTATCTGTCTGTCTGTGTACAAGATAACTCAAAAAGTTATGGATGGATTTTAATGAAATTTTCAGGAGTTGTCAGAAATGTGAAAAGGAAGATCTTATTTCATTTTGGGTGTGATCC
>JAGFBZ010001378.1:0-44697 GCA_018398805.1 Hirundichthys speculiger
AGTCATAAGTGATGAGTCGAGACAAATAAAAAAAATACACCTGAGAGAAATAAGAGAAATATTGCAAAACAACGAAGACAGAAACCAGGTTATTAGTATCCAGCAGAGAGCAGGGGTCCCATTCAGAGAATGAATGTACAGATGAGAACGAGGGACTGCTGGCAAAAAGATAGAGAGTAATAGTCTTTGTGTGTTTATCTCCAGTGAGGAAAGGGTGGCCACATCCATTGTGCTTTGATAAGATGGGTTATCAGCCGTAAACAAGGTCCTGGCCCGTATGAATGGAGCCCAGAGTGACTGAAGACACTCTTAAAAACAGATGTGTTTAAATAAGTCTGCATGTCTTATCCTTTCTTCAACACCAGTCCATGTTTTTAGTTAGTGGCACTCAATAGATGCTTCTACAATTCTGTCGTTGCAGCTGTTACTGCAAACTGATGAAGTATATTCACTGGAGAACTGCTGCAGCGCAGATCAGTCAAAGCGTCAGATTACTGCGCATCAATACGGAGAAGCCAAACACCCACCGCCTGATCGCCTGGTGATTGAGGGTCTCACACTCTCAGCTCTGTCCAGTTATAATACATTAATCCTTTTTTACCTTTGGGGGGTTAGTAAGCTCAACACCAGGAAATCTAATTCATTTTGTGGTCAGTTAGTGCATGATGATGCAGTCACTGAGAAGCTAGTCTTCAAAGGGAACATTTTTCATTGTCAGTTAAGACGATCTGAAACAGGTATTTCCACAGCCTGTAAGATTAGAAACTAAAAATAAAAAACAGAAGAAAAAAAATTAAGGCTATGGAGGCTAAAATCAAACAAAGATGATCACAGAGAAAGAGCTGAGAAGATTGCAAGTGATGCAACTCTGGTTATCTTTTAGTTCAGAAATCTGCAAACATCTGCACTATTAACATGAATTCACACGACTGCAGTCAGAACTGGAACCAGAGAGGCCAGCTGTGGAACCAGAGAGGCCAGCTGTGGAACCACTGAGGCCAGCTGTGGAACCAGAGAGGCCAGCTGTGGAACCAGAGGCCAGCTGGAACCAGCTGTGGAACCAGAGGCCAGGTGGACCAGGGAGTGCCAGCTGTGGAACCACTGGAGGCCAGCTGTGGAACCAATGGAACCCAGAGCCAGCTGTGGAGAGCCAGCTGTGGAACCAGAGAGGCCAGCTGTGGAACAGAGGCCCTTGAGGCCAGCTGTGGAACCACTGAGGCCAGCTGTGGAACCACTGAGGCCAGCTGTGGAACCACTGAGGCCAGCTGTGGAACCACTGAGAGTGTGGAACCAGCTGTGGAACCAGAGGCCAGGCCAGCCAGCTGTGGAACCACAGGCCAGCTGGAACAGAGGCCAGCTGTGGAACCAGAGAGGCCAGCTGTGGAACCCACTGAGGAGCCAGCCAGTGTGGAACCACTGAGGCCAGCTGTGGAACCACTGAGGCCAGCTTTGGAACCAGAGGGCCAGCTGTGGAACCACTGAGGCCAGCTGTGGAACCACTGAGGGCCATCTGTGGAACCAGAGAAGGCCAGCTGTGGAACCAGACAGGCCAGCTGTGGAACCAGAGAGGCCAGCTGTGGAACCACTGAGGCCAGATCCACTGAGGCCAGCTGTGGAACCAGACCAGGCCAGAGGCTGTGGACCCCACCAGAGGCCAGCTGTGGAACCAGAGGCCAGGCCAGCTGTGGAACCACTGAGGCCCAGCTGTGGAACCACTGAGGCCTGTGGAACCACTGAGGCCAGCTGTGGAACCACTGAGGCCAGCTGTGGAACCAGAAAGCCCCCCCCCCCCCCCACCCCCAGAGGCCAGCTGTGACCACTGTCTCCTCCCCAACTTGAAAGAGGCCAGCTTGAACCACTGCCAACTTAATTTCTAAATGAAAAACTAAGAGCTTCACATTCTTTTTTCTGCTGATGCGTCTTTATTTCCAGCATCCCTGCATCTTATTGTCTCAGTCAATAATCAAACCTCTATCTGTCTCCAGAGCCCCCCCCCCCCCCCCCCCCCCCGGTCCATCCAGAGGCCCGCTGAGAGACAAAGCAATCGTGTGGCGTGTCAGCGGCCCGATAGGGAAGGACCCGGTAATGGAAGGCCTTTTACTTAAGGCTAAAAAGGAAAAGCTAATTATGATAAAGGGGCTGTAAGTTGGTGTGGTGTATCGCGGCGCTGGGCCGACTGGTCCCAGACTGGTCCCTGACAGCGATAACCAGCCAGAGCCAGACGCCCGCCGCTCTGTCACTGTCACTCCGCCGCTCTGTTCAGCTCAAGATGGATTCACACGCTGCAACTTTTATACCTTTTTTTTTTTCCAACGCATAAAGCCGTTTGCAGCCATTACTCCTTTAACACCTGAAGCGGCAGCCAGCTGTCGATCTCTGTCAGATATTTCTCTTGTTTCTCTTTTGTGCGTCTCTGCACTGCGAGGATGAAGCGAGCCGTCCCATCTTTAAAACTCTAAACGTTTCAGCCGCAATAATACCCTCCGAAGTGACTGAGTGCTGTCACGATACAACGCTAACTCAAAAAAAAAAAAAAAAAAATTAAAAATCACCGGGCCGGTGTGCGTTTGCCTCCATTTTGGGCCGGCTCAGAACAACAGCAGAATAGTGATGCGGGTCTCGATACGGAGGCAGCCAGACAGACCTATCAGCTGTCAAGCCACGGGGCACATTAGCGCTAGCGAGGAGAATGAATGGCTACATCTTCCCCCTTGATCCCCAATTTCTTCTCTCTCCCTCTGATGCATTAAACATTATAGAGCCGCTACTATCTCCCTCCGACCAAACGTCCCGGCTGTGAATGAACTCGTCTCGCAGCTCTACGTCTGTTATGACGGCCAGAAGCCAGAGGGGGCGCAGGAGAGCCGACGTGAAGGAGGAGCCCCAAACATCTAACCCTAACCCGAACAGAGAGAACGGCGCCTTCATGTTCACCTGAGGTGTAGACCAGCACCGAACACACCTGCAGCCAGCTGTTCCAACGCGCCTGCCATCGTGTTTTAAAATATAAAATGTCTTCAAATGTGCTGCGAGTCCCTGGAGAGGCCGTTAAAGTGGCTCCCCTCCCCGACTGATCCGATTCCAGTCGTGGAGCCAACATCTGGGCTGGGTGAGGACCAGAGTCTGCAGCTGCATTTCTGAAAACAGCCACTAGATGGCGCAGATGAAGATGTGAGCAGCTGGAGGCTAACGTGAAGCTGATTTATGTTCTTCCCAGTAGATCATCAACTCACAACTTCCATTCTTGTGTTTTAGTCATAATATATGGGTCATTTTTCAACTATGGTCAAATTTGGTCGCAAAAATTTAGAAAATCAAACACATATTTTAGGTAATATTTTGATATGTTTTGCTTATCCATTATGCGTAGAAATACATTCTGGTAGCTGTTGTGATGTAATTATAGATAATATATATTTTTTCTTATTTCAGTCGAAACATTCAGAGGAAAGCATCATTTCCATCACACCACAAAACAATGTGTTTTACAAACCAAATTATTTAACAGAACTCGTGTTTTCAAAACATTTCATGAAATTTCACACATAAATGATCCCAAATATAAATAATATTTTATTTTCAGGATTGTAGGGACAATACTTTTGAGATGACAAACACCTTTAAACCCTTTTACTGAAGTCTTTCAGTGAAGTTCTTTCATGACACAAACATGAGTTTTTTCCAATCCCAGATATGATTTGCAGCCATAGATGCATAATTTTCCAAAAATACAAAATATTATTAATGTGACTGTGTTATTTTTATAAAAGTTTTTACAAATGTGTGATGTGATGGAAATGACAGCATGTTTTGGAAATGACATGTGACAAACAACATTGCTGAACAAAGTTCACTTTCATTATTAGAACTTAATTATCTTAAAAACTTAATTATTAATTAATAACTTATTAACTTGATATAAGCCAAATACAAAGCATTCATAACACCAGCATTGTCATTTCCATTACAATGAAAAAACGTGATGAAATGACTGTTGTGGAAATGACAATGAATCACATTTTTTCAAAAATCTCATGTTGTATTAGCATGCTAATCTCTGTTTCAAAGCATTAAATATACACAAAATACACGACATGAAATGTTATTTTAATAATTATTTATAAATTTAAAGAAAATATGAGCTGTTTGGAAATGACGACCAATAAACATATTCTTTGTTTGGGAAATATTTATCTTGATTTTTTTCAGCTTTCATATTCTTCCAGGGAGCTAGCTCCGCCCTCCTGTGACTGACTGACTGTTACCATGGTTACCATGGTTGCAGGTGTTCAAACCTTAAAAAAAAAAAACCTCCCTAAAGTTACATTTTGTGGTGTGTGATGGAAATGACAGTGACCCCAAGGGACAGGTGTTCTTTTTATAAAAAAAAAAGACATTTAATACTACTGTATATTACAACACATGGTATGTTTCATTAAAATAGGTTTTTATGTACCATTTGTAGCACAATCCATACATATAAAACCATGGTTTATGTAGTAAAAATAACACTTGACCTTTAAATTAATTTTTGTATGTTCCTCTTGGTGTCAAGTAACTGTGCCAAAAACAAAAAATCAAGAAATGTGTTTTGCATCTATTATTCCTGCAAAGGACACAAATTCTACTGCAGTTGAAGAACGACCCATACGTGTTTTTTTACTATTCAGGATCATCTTACCTGTTATACAGCATGGTGACTTTTTCTATCCATTTCTTGCATCAGTGTTGCCTTCTGTGTGTAAAATATTCATTTTTAAACTACTTTAATGTCATTTTGAGTCACAAGTACGCACTAAGACATTTGGACTAAACTGCATTGAACCGATGCAACCTTTGATCCAAACTAAAATAACCAAACATGTTGTAATTTCAGGGAGAGCGCTAAAATTTATATATACAGCAAATATAAGCTTCATTTTCCTCGTGTAGAGAAGGGATTTGTTTTTAAATAGTTTCTAATCTAATCTTGATGGGAACTTGCCATAAACGCTCCATAGACTTGTAATGAAATGCTGCCATCTGCTGGCCAGGGTCGGTACCAGCACCAGTACCAGTTTACTGTGAGCGCGGCTAAAAGGAGAACTCTGTTTAAATAAATACATCAGAACCAACTCCATTAAGTTTTCTTTATATTCAAGTTTTTCCTTTAACATTTAGATGACAAACAGCTGTCTGGACGTTAGCATAGCAGACACATGGGTCTGGTTTGGTTACAGCATTCATAAAGGATCCCAGAACTGCCTCTCAACACAAACCAGTTTGGTTCACTGGTTCCACTGGTTCCCGTAGCTCTGCTGCGTCTGCAGCATCACCTCTGAAGAGCATTTATGGTTCTGGATGACCAAGACAGTAAGACCCGGCTCAGCGAGGCCATCAGTCAACCCAAACGGAACCACCGGATCAGAGCAGAAGTTAAACCACCTCCCCCTGCCGTCAAATGACTCACGTAATCTTATTTCTCCAAGACAGAATTCCCAGAAGGCATTGCAGCAAATACATCAGAGAGGAGAACGGTCAAGGAGGTGGTCTGAATCAACCCGACTAGCCTGTAAGGGTTAGGGGGTTGGGGGTTAGGGTTAGGGGGGGTTAGGGGGTTTAGGGGGTTAGGGGTTAGGGGTTAGGGTTAGGGTTAGGGTTAGGGGTTAGGGGGTTAGGGGGGGGGGGGTTAGGGGTTAGGGGTAGGGGGTTTAGGGTTAGGGGTTAGGGGTTAGGGGGTTAGGGGGTTTAGGGGTTAGGGGTTAGGGGTTAGGGTTAGGGGTTAGGGGTTTTAGGGGGTTTGGGTTTTAGGGGGGTTAGGGGGTTAGTTTTAGGGGTTAGGGGTTAGGGGGGGTTCGGGTTCGGGGTTGGTTCGGGTTAGGGTTAGGGTTCGGGTTTTAGGGTTCGGGGGTTAGGTTTGGGGTTAGGGTTAGGGGTTTAGGGGTTAGGGTTTAGGGTTAGGGTTTTCCTGGTTAGGGTTAGGGGTTAGGGTTAGGGTTGGGTTGGGGTTCGGGTTTAATGGGGTTAGGGTGGGTTCGGGTTAGGGGGTTAGGGGTTAGGTTAGGCGTTAGGGTTTAGATTTAGGGGGTTAGTTTTTACGGTTAGGTTAGGGGTTAGGTTGGTTAGGGTTTAGGTTTGGGGGTTAGGGGTTAGGGGTTAGGGGTTTCGGAGAGGTTTTCGGGTTTACGGGGTTCGACAGGAGGTTAGGGTTTTGGGGGTTAGGGGGATTCAGGGTTAGGAGGTTAGGGGGTTAGGGGTTAGGGGTTCATTCGGGTTTGCGGCGGGTTAGGGGTTAGGGTTTTTTTTTTGCCCGACATTTTTTTTTTGGCTTGGGCGTTCGAGATTTCAGGCTGGGTTTCGGGGGCGGGCCAAATAGGGTCTTGCAGGAAACCATGGTTAACTGTAAGCCTGTAAGGCGGCGTGTAACTCACCACTCTGCGGACTCTGGCGGTCGTGTAGTCGATGTGCAGCTCTTTGTGCTTCTGCAGAGCAGGCTTCTAGAGACTTCTTCAGGTCCAGAGCTCTCCTCAGCAGATGCTCCTCAGCATGGGACCTGGTGAAGACCTGCACACAGGCCAGGACAGGCAGGACCACGGAGGTTAGCAACAGGGCTAACCCAGCGAGCCGGACGACCGCACCGGCGCTGAAGGAGCGGTTAGATGAGGACCGGTCCCAGTACCAACCTGAACCCAGCTCTGGACGGCTGGCAGGTGTTTGGCTGCGATGAGCCTGTGGAGCTCTATCACCGTGGAGACCACCGGCTCGTTGTCTTCCGTCTCCATGACATGAAGACCTGAGGACAGAAACGGGTCAGAACGGCATCAGTGGGTCTGGTTGGCTGGTACCGAGCACGATGAGAAGGCGTCATTAACGGGAACGAGTCAGTTTTACCCACCAGGACTGAGGTCCAGATCCAGACTGTAGGAGTGAGAGATGAGCCCAGAGTTCCTGATGAACACGTCCTCATCAGCAGACTCCTCCTCCTCCTCCTCCTCTTCCTCTTCTTCCTCGCCATCATCCTCATGCTCTCCCTTTCCCCTCACCTCTCTCTCCTCTTCATCTTCTTTCTCCTGATCCTCCCTGCTCCCACCTTCAGACCGCTCCTCCTCGTTTTCTGTGTTGCTCCTCTTCTCATCTGTCCTCTTGTCTTGTCTCCTTTCCTTTCCTCCTCGGTGCTGTTCTTTTCATCTGGGCTCTCTTGCGTCCTTCCTCCCTGGTTGTCCTTCAGGTTTCTGCTGCAGCAGGGCTGCTCGTCATCTGCTGGACTCTCCTGGACTGACCGGGAGCCTGAGGAGCTGCTGCTGGCTGTGTGGGTGCCTGCCAGACCAAACTCAGGGAGAAGCAGCTTCATGCAGGACTCCATCTCCGTCAGCGTCGACTCGATTTCTTGGCACGACTCTGAGAAAGAGTTAAAGCTTCATTAATTCACACGATCCTTGTTGAAGTGAGCTCAACCCTGAGAGGCTGCACGTATACATGTATACGATTACTGAGAAAAAGATGTGAAGTATCAGAGGAACACCACCTGTGGTGTGTGATGTCATGAGCCGAGCAGGTGAGGCTGTTACCTTCCATGTCTTTGACTGCTGCCTCCACCTTGGCCTTGTAGATCCTCTCCATCCTCCTCTGTCTCTCCTCATCCCTCCTCCTCTCCGCCACCGTCCTGGCTTCAGCATCCTGGAAGTCCACCTGGAAACACAGGTGGACAGTTCGCTTCAGTACCAGATGTGTCCACCTGTGTGTCTGACATCACAGCCAGACCAGAAACCCAGAAATAACTTCCCTGTCCCTCCATCAGTCAGTGGACCACTTACACCAGTTCACTCCCAGTTCACAACTAAACTGTCCAGCTCCACTTGATCTTCAGCTGCTGCACAGCTGTATGACAGATGTTTCAACAGGGACAGCCCTCAAACAGAGCAGGCGGCTGACCCGGCGCCGTGAACACAGCAGTCAGTTCCCGCCTCGGCTGCATCTCTGTGGTGTTCTGATCTAAATCAGGGTTAATCAATTCAAATTCTAACGGGTCCAGTCCCTAAAATGTCTTCTGTCACAAGGTCCAGACCAAACATCTCATACCAGGACATCTACAGCCCGTCCATGTTCGTCAGAAGTTCCATTTCATTTCTTTTATTTTTCGTGTTCACAGTGAAACTAACAGTGAACTAGAGACCTGCATTACAACTAATCAAGGCCGTAGCACCAAATTCTGGGCCCCTACAAAGGAGGTCCTGGTGGGCCCGCCCCCCCCCCCCCCCCCCCCACCACCACCACCACCACCACCAACACCAACCGATCACCTGACCACCTGCTTGCTGTTATATTGCTGCAATATTAGCCGACTTTATATTCCCTTATTTTAATAATAAGACCATTTGAAAGGGTAGTCTATTATCTGATCTTGCTTTAGGGCTGTTTATGTCCGTGTTAGCAATGATAGCGGAGCTTACGGCAGTTGACAATGGGATTCATCTTGTGTGTTTAAAGTTTAACGTTTGTTACAATTGTACTCACCTTTCTTGAGAAGAAGTCTGTAAGCAGCTGACTCCCCTCATTTTGTTCTTCTCTCTCTCTTTCCTCTCTTTACGTTTCTGAGAGCCAGATTTATATTTCTTGGGAGGTTGCGACATTATCTCTCCATCCACATACGCTAATAGTAATCAAGCTGCGCCTCACGGTGAGAAACAGCTGTTTTTGGACTTAACGATTTTGCGCATATTCCAAGGGGTGTTCACACAGAGTAGTCCGTCACAACAGACTTAAGGTTTTTGGATTACAACAATATGCCATTTAATATAGGGCCCAACAAGTTTGCATTACGATCAATATCTGTCATGAAATTTAGTTTTGGTATTAACTAATATATTCAATATATAATTTTTTCCCCCTTAGCTTCCCGTGGGCCCCCCTCTGCCATGGGCCCCCCCCAAGGCTGTGTAACTTTTACCCCCTGTCCGACGGCCCTGCAACTAATAAAAATATTTCTTCATAATAAAATCTAAAGTGCCTCTTCATATTTTCATCTTTCCTTTCCTGAAAACAATTAACCCAACAATGGTTTTAAATTCAAACAGCTGAAGAGAAACTGAAGGCCAACTTTTTATGAACTTATTTACCTCATAAGAATAATGGAGTTATTTCCTCCGTCTGTGTTCAAGATAACTCTAAAAGTTCTGGATGGATTTTGATGAAATGTTCAGGAGTTGTCAGAAATGTGAAAAGGAAGAACTGATTTCATTTTGGTTCTGATCCGGAAGAAATCCTGGATTCTGGATCACTTTCATATTTTCGATAATTGTTGCGTTTAGCGGAGGTCGGCGCTTCTCTCGCTGACCCGGTAACACCGTCGTTCTGGACCCGAAGCTCGTTGATTTTCACTTCAGACTTTGGTGGAAAGATTTCGTCACAAAACTTGTGTTTGGTCTCGTAGTGGTGCTTGATATTCCCGCTTTGATTAATGCCGCCGTTTCACAGCACATCAGGCTAACGGTTTAGCGCTGAGGTCGGAACCATAAACTCGTTCGTCTTTTTAAATGTAGATTTTCAGTGTAAACCTTTCTCACCTTCCAGCTGTCTTATCTTCTCTCTCGCTTGTTTCTGCAGTAAATTAATTTCAGAAGCTCTCAGAGCTGTCGCCTGTAAACGGTTGCTGCAGGTGACTAGTTTACCTGCGCTCACAGGTTTCCCTGGCACTGATTAGTGGTCCGGACAGAACCTTTACTTGGTCCAGATCCAGACCGAGGTCCGCCCTGACACCTGAAACCTCCAGGGAACAGTGAGTCTATCTCCTCTCCTGACCACCATCATCTTCTCCCGTTTCTGTCTTGATCTTTACCGCCTGAATTCAAACCAGTGAACTGGTCTCATGGGTTTGTCTTCAATAACTCTGTCGGTACCAGGAAGGAGAACGATGGGTTCAATAGTTCTACAGTCGCTTCAGTGATGTTTCTCACCTTCTTCACCTGTCTGAGGAAGTGGTAGCCCAGAGCTAGCTTCTTATACGCAGAGCCGTAGGCGCCCTGCCAGGACTGGACGGTCTGGATGGACAGAGACCTCAGTTTCTTAGCGACGTCTTTGGGAGGAGGGAGGGGCTGCTCTGAGTCCGTCTCCACCGTCAGCACCAAGAACTCCTGCAGGAACAAGAACATCCATCACACCTGGAGGCCCCCACTCTGGGGTCCACAGAGACCTACAGGGACCAACAGAGACCCACAGGGACCCACAGGGACCTACAGGGACCTACAGGGACCCCACAGAGACCCCACAGAGACCCCACAGAGACCAACAGAGACCCACAGAGACCCACAGGGACCCCACAGGGACCCCACAGGGACCCACAGAGACCAACAGAGACCAACAGAGACCCACAGGGACCCACAGGGACCCACAGAGACCCCACAGGGACCCCACAGGGACCCAGACCCACAGGGACCCACAGGGACCCCACAGGGACCCCACAGGGACCCCAGGGACCCAGGGACCCCCACAGGGACCCACAGAGACCCACAGGGACCCACAGGGACCCCACAGGGACCCACAGGGACCCCACAGGGACCCACAGGGACCCCACAGGGACCCACAGGGACCCACAGGGACCCACAGAGACCCCAGGACCCAGACCCCACAGGGACCCACAGAGACCCACAGGGACCCCACAGGATCCCCAGAGACCCACAGGGACCCACAGGGGCCCAGGGACCCACAGGGACCCCCCAGAGACCCCACAGAGACCACAGAGACCCCACAGGGACCCCACAGAGACCCACAGGGACCCACACCCCCAAGGACCCACAGGACCCACAGGAACCCCACAGGGACCCACAGGACCCACGACCCACAGGGACCCCACAGGGACCCACAGAGACCCACAGGGACCCACAGAGACCCACAGAGACCCCCACAGAGACCCACAGAGACCCACAGAGACCCCATAGGGACCCACAGGGACCCCACAGAGACCCACAGGGACACACAGAGACCCCACAGGGACCCACAGAGACCCACAGGGACCCACAGGGACCCACAGGACCCACAGGGACCCACAGGGACCCACAGAGACCCACAGGGACCCACAGAGACCCACAGGGACCCACAGGGGCCCCACAGGGACCCACAGGGACCCACAGAGACCCACAGAGACCACAGAGACCCACAGGGACCCACAGGACCCACAGGGACCCACAGGGACCCACAGAGGACCCACAGGACCCACCCACAGGGACCCACAGAGACCCCACAGGGACCCACAGGGACCCACAGGACCCACCCCAAGGGACCCAGGGACACCCACAGAGACACACAGAGACCCCACAGGGACCCCACAGAGACCCACAGAGACCCACAGAGACCCCATAGGGACCCACAGAGACCCACAGAGACCCCACAAGGACCCAGAGACCCACAGGGACCCCACAGGACCCACAGGACCCACAGGGGACCCCATAGGGACCCACAGGACCCACAGGGACCCACAGGGACCCACAGAGACCCACAGGGACCCCATAGGGACCCACAGGGACCCACAGAGGGACCCACAGAGACCCACAGGGGACCCACAGGGACCCACAGAGACCCACAGGGACCCCAGGACCCAGGGACCCCACCCCACAGGGACCCACAGACCCACAGAGACCCCACAGGACCCACAGGGACCCACCCAGGGACCCACAGGACCCCACAGACCCCACAGGACCCACAGAGACCCACAGAGACCCACACAAGACCCACAGAGACCCACAGGGGACCCACAGGGACCACAGAGACCCCCACAGGGACCCCACAGAGACCCACAGGGACCCACAGGGACCCACAGGACCCACAGGGACCACAGGGACCCACAGGGACCCCACAGGGACCCACAGGACCCACAGAGACCACAGAGACCCACATGACCCCACAGGACCCACACAGGGACCCACAGGGACCCACAGAGACCCACAGGGACCCACAGGGACCCACAGGGACCCCACAGGGACCCCACAGAGACCCACAGAGACCCACAGGGACCCACAGGGACCCACAGGGACCCACAGGGACCCCACAGAGACCCACAGGGACCCCACAGGGACCCACAGGGACCCACAGGGACCCACAGGGACCCCACAGGACCCACAGGACCCCACAGAGACCACAGAGACTACCACAGGGACCCCACAGAGGACCCACAGGACCCACAGGGACCCCACAGGGACCCCACAGGACCCACACAGACCCACACAGACCCACAGGGACCCACAGGGACCCACAGGGACCCACCACAGGGACCCACAGACCCCACAGGACCCCACAGGGACCCACAGAGACCCACAGGGACCCAACCCCACAGAGACCCACAAGGACCCACAGAGACCCACAGGGACCCACAGAGACCCACAGGGACCCCACAGGGACCCACAGGGACCCACAGGGACCCACAGGGACCCCACAGGGACCCACAGAGACCCACAGAGGGGACCCAACAGAGGGACCCACAGGGACCCCACAGAGACCCCACAGAGACCCACAGGGACCCACACAGGGACCCACAGGGACCCCACAGGGACCCCACAGGGACCACAGAGACCACAGAGACCCACACCAGACCACATAGACCCACAGAGACCCACAGGGACCCACAGGGACCCCAGAGGGACACAGGGACCCACAGGACCCCACAGAGGACCCACAGGGACCCACAGGGACCCACAGGGACCCACAGAGACCCCACAGAGACCCACAGGGACCCACAGGGACCCACAGGGACCCACAGGGACCCCACAGGGACCCCACAGGGACCCACAGGGACCCAGACCCCACAGAGACCCCACAGGACAGGGACCCACAGGGAACCCACAGGGACCCACAGGGACCCACAGGGACCCACAGAGGGACCCCACAGGGACCCACAGAGACCCACAGAGACCCCACAGGGACCCACAGAGACCCACAGGGACCTACAGGGACCCACAGAGACCCACAGAGACCCCACAGGGACGAACAGAGACCCACAGGGACCCACAGGGACCCCACAGACCCACCGACCCACAGAGGACCCACAGGGACCCACAGGGACCCACAGGGACCCCACACAGGGACCCACAGGGACCCACAGGGACCCACAGGGACCCACACAGGGACCCACAGGGACCCACAGGGACCCACAGGGAGACCCACAGAGACCCACACAGGGACCCACAGGGGACCCACCCACAGAGACCCACAGGGGACCCACAGGGACCCACAGAGACCCACAGGGGACCCACAGGGACCCACAGAGACCCACAGGGACCCACCAGGACCACAGGGACCCCACAGGGACCCCACAGGGACCCACACCCACAGAGACCGGGACCCACAGGGACCCACAGGGGACCCACAGGGACCCACAGGGACGGACCCACCCCCACAGGGACCCACAGAGGACCCACAGGGACCCACCAGGGACCACAGGGACCCACAGGGACCCACAGAGGACCCACAGGGGACCCACAGGGACCCACAGGGACCCACAGGACCACAGAGACCCACAGGACCCACCGGGACCCACAGGGACCCACAGGGACCCACAGGGACCCACAGAGACCCACAGAGACCCACAGGGACCCACAGAGACCCACAGGGACCCACAGGAACCCCAAAGAGAACATAAATTAAAAAGAACATAAATGAAAGAAGCAGCAGCCATGGATCTACCTGGAAGTTGTCCACGAGCAGCGTCCTGAAGTGGTGGGATCTGGAGAAAAGCTCAGCGACTATCTGGAAGGCAGACATCCGGATCTCAGCGTGGTCTTGGCTGAGCTGGGACATCAGCAGGTGGTACATGTGGTCTATGCAGGTGTCAGAGCCTCTGGGAGACAGAAGGACAAACCCGTTACTGTGTCCTCCCACTCTGACCTCAGTGTCCTGATCTTCCTGTGAGTCTCAGCGTCTCCTGACTGTGGGCGGTCAAATGAGAGCTGAAACATTTCATACCACCAGAAAAAAAGAAGAGAGTTCAGACACACGTATGATGTGTCTTAATATTCAGAAGATGGCGTCGCTCTCTGAGGGTTTAACTGTGGTGTCTCCGTTAAAAAAGTTACAAAGAAAAGCAGCACAAATACATTCATGTCTCCATGAATCTGTACAGCAGCTGTTAGAGGTATGTAGACGTTTCTGTGGCCTAAACTCCTCATATGTGACCTTTCAACTTCTTTCCACATCCTCTTTTCAACGATCTATCTATCTATCTATCTATCTATCTATCTATCTATCTATCTATCTATCTATCTATCTATCTATCTATCTATACTGACAGATAGACAGATAGGTAGATAGATAAAAAGAAGAGAAGATCTAAGGAGAGCCCTGTCTCAACAGCAGCAGAAGACTAAAGCATGCTGGGAAGGGTCTCCTGTCTCACATCAGTGGTCTGTGTCAGCGTTTCTCAACTGGGGTGTCGTCAAAAAAATGATCTATTCTGACATTTCATCTACAGTGGTACCTCTACTTACGGACATTTCTACATACGAAATTTTCAGGTTACGAAACGCCTCAAAGGGAAAATATTTCCTCTAGTTACGAAAGAAATTTCAGGATAGTAAAGTCATAAATCCAGTAGCGCTGCTACTCGCAGCTCCCAGAGTTTACTGAACGTAAACATAGCTGTCGGCTCTGTATCTCAGTTTTGAAAGAGGGTGCGTCCGAGCTGCTCTGCCATTGGCTATCGCTTAGTATCTTCCTAGCATCCCATTGGCTATCGCTTAGCATCTTCCTGGCATCCCATTGGCTATCGCTTAGCATCTTCCTGGCATCCAATTGGCTAGGAGGGCCCCTTGTCTGTATGAGCGTAACCCAGCAACCAGGTAAACAAACTATTTATACCTCCGCCAAGGAGGATATGTTTGTCTGTCTGTGTTCAAGATAACTCTAAAAGTTATGGATGGATTTTGATGAAATTTTCAGGAGTTGTCAGAAATGTGAAAAGGAAGAACTGATTTCATTTTGGTTCTGATCCAGAAGAAATCCTGGATTCTGGATCACTTTAAATTTTCAATAATTGTTGTGTTTAGTGGAGGTCTGAGCTCTCTGAGTGCTTTTCTAGTTCTAACATGTATTTCTGACAGGTTTTTATGTCATTTCATGTATTATTTATAATTTATTTTTAAAAAATTATGTTCTAATTTTGGGGGGGTTGGAACGGATGAGGACATTTACATGGAAAACGCGTCTCTACTTAAGAAATTTTCAGGTTACGAAACTCCTTCCAGAACCAATTAATTTCGTAAGTAGAGGTACCGCTGTATAAATATATGAATGCACACATAAATACATACTTTTTGCCTATGAATGAATAAATAAATAAGATACATAACTGGACATGAAATGAATAATAAAATATGTCTCACATGCCCATTTCCCAATGTTAACAACGTCAGTACGGGGTCAGCGTAAGGTCAGCGTGACTGCCCAGTTAGCTTACGTCGTAATATCATTTAACCGCTGGAATTTTATTTCACAGATAGCAAAGAGAACTTTTTAGCAGCATCATGGATGGTTTTCTAAAAAGAAAAGCCCCACAGGAACAGAACATCACAGAGGAGCGGACTTCTTCATCAAGCCTTCATCCACCAGCTCTGAATCTGCTCCATAGCTACCAAAGCTAGCTGCTAGCGATAAGGCTAAAAAGAGGCAATACAAGGATGATGGATGGAAGCAAGCACATCACGGATGAAGAGAAGCTTTCCTGCTGAGGCCTACTCTGGTGCAGTTATCCTGTTCACGTTATTTAAACTAAATAAAGCTTTGGATTATATTTTACTCTGGGGTGTCCTGAGATTTTATTCACTTTTGAAAGGTGTCGTGACTGAAAAATGGTTGAGAAAGTCTGGTCCTTGTGAGTGCTCTTCTCCAGTCCGGTAAAAACCCTGGTGGGCTGGATCAAACCTTCAGCCCTGTGTGTGCAGGTGAGCTCCACACCTGCAGATCTTCTTCAGCTCCTTCATCTTCTCCTGGTGGAGCTGAGCCTGTCCAGATGTGGTCAGCTCCTCCACCAGCTCCGACAGCCGCTCCCGCTCAGACAGCTCCATCCCGGGTCTCCTGGTCTCCTGGTCTCCCGGTCTCTGGAGGGAACATGGACCTGTGGCTGTCACAACTTCTCGGCTTGTTTCAGAAGACATTAGCACTGACATCTCTGCATGCTTTCAGTCTACAACACTTTAACAGTGGAACCAAACCTGCCCGGTCCAGTTAAAACAGCCTCATAATATACACATACCAAAAAAATTATCCAGAAATTATTACGTCGTAGTAGCAAAGCTACAAGGCTCTTTTAGTGCTCCACTGATAAACAACAATAAAAGAAAAACATCTAGTCGTCCACTTACCGGCTGACAGCTCAATCTAAAACACTAAACAGGGACGGCTGGTACGTCTTTTAGCTCCAGGACACATCTGAAAGATGTCCATGTACGAGAAAAGTCGATAAATGGAGCCTAGCTAGTTGGGTCTTTAAAAAAAAACAACCTTTTAGGACCTTTTTGTCCAGAGATAGATGATATGTGGACCCACTTCCGCTTAGAACTACAACTACCGGCGTGACCTTTCAGAATAAAAGCATCGATGAGCGATCACGAACGTTCCCTGGTTACAGCAGGCGGACCCCATCAACTACCGGCGTGACCTTTCAGAATAAAAGCATCGATGAGCGATCACGAATGTTCCCTGGCTACAGCAGGTGGACTCCATCAACTACCGTTAGATCTTTATACCAGTTAATTATAATTAACTGGGTATAATTAACTGTCTTATATTTATAAATATATTTATATTATATATATAACATATATTATTATATATATATATTTATATTTATAAATATAAGACAGGAGAGGGAAAGTTTAATTTACATTTAATACACAAGGCAATGCAGCAGCACTTTTGTAAAATAACATGAAGAGAAATTAAGAGCAGAAAAACATTTATTTAAAAGAACATGTAGACATCAGAACATCAGAAAAATAACCATAATAGTGAATTGCAAGATCAGAAAAATGTGCAGATTTGTCTAGTAAAAGCACATAAAAGCAAATAAAATTAAACAGAGGTTTTTTTTTTTTTAATTGAATCTTTTATTTTGTTGATTTCTGGAGCAGTTTCATGGGTTTGTTCCAGCGGATAGAAGAATGAAAACCCAGAAGGGTCCAGACTCTGTTGAAGGTGTCCCTGCAGACTCTGGTCTTGTTTGTGGATCCAGGAGTTTGGGTTTTATAGAACAGTTTCTGTTTTCCTGAAACAACTCATACCCGCCACATATTTCCTGTCCAAACCCCTGAAGCGTCCACGTTTCACAACCTTTGAAAAATAACTCTCTACTCGTGTCCTGGTGTTTCATTTGACCCGACAGCAGAGGTCCAGAGGTCCAGAGGTCCAGAGGTCCGCTGGAGAGCTTCTTCTGGCCTTCATGTTGATCTGAAGTCATCTGCACAAACATTCATCATACCGCTTAAAAATATTTATCTTTAAGTTCCTAACAAACTAAATGTATTTCTGGAACAGAACAACAGACCAGAGGATTTATTTTCCACTGGACCAGAACCAGACCACAGTTCTGGACCAGAGCCAGACCACAGGTCTGGACCAGAACCGGACCACAGTTCTGGACCAGAACCGGACCACAGGTCTGGACCAGAACCAGACCACAGTTCTGGACCAGAACCAGACCACAGTTCTGGACCAGAACCGGACCACAGGTCTGGACCAGAACCAGACCACAGTTCTGGACCAGAGCCAGACCACAGGTCTGGTCCAGAACTGTGGTCCGGTTCTGGTCCAGACCACAGGTCTGGACCAGAACCGGACCTGTGGTCTGACTGTCATCAGCATCCTGGCTGAAGGGCCAGACTGACAGCATGAATGTAACAAAATGCAATGAAAATCAAAATAAATTAAACTACACCTCATTATATTGTTAAATGAAGATTTCTGTATTTATTATGTACTCAAGTTTAAAATATTTAATTATATTAAACTCAGGGTTTGTGGTTGTAAATCCATCACCTTGGTTTCAGAAGCTTTGTTTTTCTTGGAGGCTAAAGTTAGCATACTTAGCTCCGTGTCAAAATGTCGACGTAGATTAAACTCTTTCACGACTGAAACCGCCTCATAACACAAAACACAAACTGTTATTTCACTTTGAGATAAAAACTTGTTATTATTTGTTATTATTATTATTATTATTATTTGTTTTCCCGTCGTTCATGCAACTTTCTTCCTTGTGCATCAGTTTCTCTTTTCTTGGATGTGTTTGGTTAGTTTGTAAAGGTTTTTCTTAAGTCCATCGGTTCTGAAAAATCGTCTTGCTCATAGCTACCTTTATCGTTGTGGGTAATGACAAAATGCATGATGGGAGATGTAGTTTATTGTCAATATGCGCTTTATAGCAGTGTATGCTTATTTTAAGTCTTAAAATATTGGTTTAAAATTTAAGCCAATAATGCACAAGTTGTCAAAGGGTAAATAAAATGACGTGACGGGCCACATTTGGCCCGCGGGCCTCGTGTTTGACACACGTGATTTAGAGGGACAACAGAAGAACCAGCTCCCCAACCAAGTCTACATCTGATCCTAAGACCATCCTTTAGGTCCAGCAGGTAGTTGAAGAACCATCAGAGTCCAGACTCCAGACCCAGATCCAGACCCAGACCCAGACCCCCAGACCCAGACCCAGACCCAGACCCAGACCAGACCCAGACCCAGACCCGGATCCAGATCCAGACCCAGATCCAGACCCATCCAGACCCAGATCCAGACCCAGATCCAGACCCAGATCCAGACCCAGATCCCAGACCCTTCCAGATGAGCTCCAACCTGTCAGGACGTAGATTCGTCCATTTAGAGGCTCACATACATGAGGTGTGAATGAGCTTTAATTCATCAGGTAAACAGTTAGCAGGTCCGGTTCTGATCCAGTTACAGCAGCTGGAACTGGAGATGTGAACCTACGACAGCTGTCTGTGGGATCAAACAGAAAGGAAAGGTTCTGAAGGAGCAGCGAGGCTCTTCCAGAGAGCTGAGGAGACCAGCAGGTCCATCACTTAAACGGGTCAGACGGAACCAACTAAGTACCGGTCCAGGAGAACAGAATCCACTGTGGTTCCTCTGAAAGGAGACGTCTCACAGTCGAAATTAAAGTTACACTGGCAGCGTCCAGCGTCCATCTGCAGTCCCTGTGAAGAGCCCGTCCTGTCCTGGACGAACAGGTGCAGCTCACACCTGGAGACCCGCTGCACCAGGAGACCCGCTGCACCAGGAGACCCGCTGCACCAGGAGACCCGCTGCACCAGGAGACCCGCTGCACCTGGAGACCCGCTGCACCTGAAGACCCGCTGCACCTGGAGACCCGCTGCACCTGAGACCCGCTGCACCGTGAGACCCGCTGCACCGTGAGACCCGCTGCACCTGGAGACCCGCTGCACCTGGAGACCCGCTGCACCCGCTGCACCTGGAGACCCGCTGCACCTGGAGACCCGCTGCACCTAGAGACCCGCTGCACCTGTAGCCGAGTCCTCTGGTCAGTCCAGCCGGACCTGCAGGGCATCGATCAGTTCTAGCATCTCTGAGAAGTAGCCGCTCTCGTCTCCGAGCATCAGGTCGGACCGGGCCATCTCCTGGTACTGGACTCTGAGAGACAGCAGCGAGTCCAGCAGCGCCGAGTCTGAGCGGTACTGATCCGAACACACCGGAGCCATGGCCAACAACGCCCGCAGAGCCTGCAGAAACACCGGCGAGAAGCACGAGGTCAACCACCGGGTCGACGGTACCGTTCCCGGACTCTGGACCGTCTCGTCTCCATCCGGACCTTCTCCCTGTAGTCGTGGTCTCTGGACCGCAGCAGCTGAGGGACCAGAACACACCAGCCCGTCTCCAACAGGTCCACCTGCAGGGACACCTGGGAATACTGACGCAGACGCTCCTCATGGGACGGGTCCTGACCCGGGTCCGGGTCCGCCTGGGAGATCTGGTCCTGGAGGAGCAGAGGAGACAGTGAGCTGGCCCGGGTCAGGGTCCTGGACCGGGACCCTGACCCCGAGCTGGCCCGGGTCAGGGTCCTGGACCGGGACCAGCGATGGAAGAAGAGCCCAGGATTAGGGTCCCCTGGACCTGGACCGAGAGGGTCCTGGAGAACACCCAGAGAGAGAACAGAACCGTGGGTTCAGACCCGTCACCTTCTCACTGATCATGTCGTTCACCATGGTGACGATCCGGGCCCGCAGGACTCCGCCCCCGTCGGACCTGAACAGCTCTGACAGCACCTGCAGACCGCCACGAGACACGAACTGCTGCTGCGCGTACGGGAAGTGACGCAGCAGCGACGCCACCGCGAACAGGACCTGGAGGGAGGAAACGAGGCGGGTGAGTCACGCCGCCGCCGGAGGAGGAGCTCCAGCCATCTGGCCACGCCCACCTTCTTCCTGACGCCCAGCGGCTGCGCGGTGGCCAGGATGGTCAGCAGCGTCTGCAGGGCTCCGCCCTCCACGGCCTTCACCTGGACCGCCGGGTTGCTGCGGGTCAACGGAGCCGTTAGGAAGACCGTAGGGAGGCCCGTTCACATGCCCCGCCCCCAACGCAGAAACAGAAACACAAGCACATGCCCCGCCCCCAACGCAGAAACAAAGCAAAGAAGCACGCAGAACAGCACATGCCCCCGCCCCCAACGCAGAAACAGAAGCACATGCCCCGCCCCCAACCAGCACACCAGCACAGCCCCGCCCCCAACGCAGAAACACAAGCACATGCCCCGCCCCCAACGAGAAACAAGCAAGCACATGCCCCGCCCCCAACGCAGAAACAGAAGCAAGCCCCGCCCAAACAGAAGCACCAGCACATGCCCCCCGCCCCCAGCAACCGCAACGCATGCCGCAGAAACAGCAATGCCCTGCCACCAGATGCACATGCCCGCGCCCCAGGCAGCTGTACAGAAGCACCATGCCCCGCCCCCACATGCCCCGCCCCCAGCTGACCTGGGGGCAGATTTACCTGGCCAGGGCGGATCCCAGGACAAAGGCAGAACTCTCCTGCAGCCTGGTATCAGAACTGTTCAGACCGTCCAGAACCAGCTGCAGACCCCCCATGGAGCACAGCGTCTGGGCGTTGTCCACCTGGGACAGGGACAGAACCAGAATCAGACCCGGACCCGGATCCAGAATCTTAGTGTGAACCTCTGGAGCAGCAGCTGGTCTACCTGGTGCACCAGGTACTCCAGCTCCAGCAGGATGCTGAGTCTCTGCTCAGTGGTGGAGCTGCTGTTGAGCTGATCCAACAGGCGCCGCAGGATCTGCAATCACAGAAGAACCGGGTCAGTGCAGGAACATCAGGTCCACGATCGGAGTCTGGATCCTGGAGGAGACACCAGAACCACAGGAACCAAAGTTTCCCTGATGACACACTGCAGATCTGTGGGTCCAGAACCTGGCCGGTCTGGGTCCAGAACCCGGCCGGTCTGGGTCCAGAACCCGGCCGGTCTGGGTCCAGACCCTGGCCGGTCCGGAACCCGGCCGGTCTGGTCCAGAACCCGGCCGGTCTGGCCAGACCCGGCGGTCTGGGTCCAGAACCGCGGTCCGGTCCAGAACCCGGCCGGTCTGGTCCAGAACCCGGGGTGGTCTCGGTCCAGAACCCGGTCGGTCTGGGTCCAGAACCCGGCCGGTCTCGGTCCAGAACCTGGAGGACCCCCCAGGTGGTCTGGGTCCAGAACCCGGCCGGTCTGGGTCCAGAAC
Source organism: Hirundichthys speculiger (assembly GCA_018398805.1). Classification (NCBI taxonomy): domain Eukaryota; kingdom Metazoa; phylum Chordata; class Actinopteri; order Beloniformes; family Exocoetidae; genus Hirundichthys; species Hirundichthys speculiger. Next base: position 21,711 of record JAGFBZ010001378.1, read on the forward strand.
CCGGCCGGTCTTGGTCCAGAACCTGGCCGGTCTGGGTCCAGAACCCGGCCGGTCTTGGTCCAGAACCTGGCCGGTCTGGGTCCAGACCCTGAAGGACCCCCCAGGTGGTCTGGGTCCAGAACCTGGCTGGTCTCGGTCCAGAACCTAAAGGACCCACCAGGTTCCTCACGTCTCTAACTGGTCTCTAATAAAGTACTGGACCCGTCTCCACCGGACTGAGGTACCTGGACGTCCGTCTCCACCAGCAGGTCCAGCTGAGCCATGTCCTTCTTCAGCTCGTCCAGGGACCGATATTCAGACTCCTGCAGGACAGCAGGACAGGTCTCAGTTGGACAGGTCTCAGTTGGACAGGTCTCAGTTGGACAGGTCTCAGTTGGCCTTGAAGCACCTTCAGGACTGCAGTCCTACCTGTCGGTCCAGGTTCTGGCCCGCCGGGTCCAGGTCCTCCTTCATCCTCTTCATGGCTCGTTTCAGCTCATCAGGACTGAAAGAGGTCTTGGTCCGTCCCTCGTCCCTGCAAGGACAAAGACGTTTACCTGTCTCCTACCAGCGTCCTACAGCAGTCAGTCTGTCCTCCCTGCTCTGCTCCTCAGAGACGTGGCTCCACCTGTGCTCCCGAGCCCACCTGTGCTCCTGAGCCCACCTGTGCTCCTGAGCCCACCTGTGCTCCTGAGCCCACCTGGGCCCACCTGTGCTCCTGAGCCCACCTGTGCTCCTGAGCCCCCTGTGCTCCTGAGCCCACCTGTGCTCCTGTCCAGCCCACCTGTGCTCCTGAGCCCACCTGTGCTCCTGAGCCCACCTGTGCTCCTGGGTCCAGTACTTCAGCTGCTCCTCCCCCAGCTTCACCTCCCTCTCACCTGTCTGCAGGTTCAGTCTCACATGGGAGCCAGCTGGCACCGCCTCACCTGCACAGGAAATGAACCTGTCAGATTTCCAGCGCCAGGTGTTCAGGTGTCTGGAAGGTCATTTGTTCTGTTCCTCTGGATGTCGGACCAGAACAGAACAAATGTGACAGGAACCCTGGACCGGAATATTTGATCCAGAACCTCTGAAAACACAAACACACCTGTCCGTTACCTGGTTTGAGGGTCTGCCAGCGCTCAGATGGTTGGACCACGACTAGAACTTCTGAGTCATCACCAGCGGTAAGCTCCTCCCCTCCCTCCTCCTTCCTCTTCACCTCCTCCTGTGTTCTCCACCACAGTCAAGGCGCCTTCAGACTGCAGACAGAAGACAAGTGATGAACGTAGTGACCGGGCCGGTACCGGCGGTGATCACGTGACCACGTATCCAGACCGGGCCGGTACCGGCGGTGATCACGTGACCACGTATCCAGACCGGGCCGGTACCGGTGATCAGGTGACCACGTATCCAGACCGGGCCGGTACCGGCGGTGATCAGGTGACCACGTATCCAGACCGGGCCGGTACCGGCGGTGATCACGTGACCACGTATCCAGACCGGGCCGGTACCGGAGTGATCACGTGACCACATATCCAGACCGGGCCGGTACCGGGGTGATCAGGTGACCACGTATCCAGACCGGGCCGGTACCGGCGGTGATCAGGTGACCACGTATCCAGACCGGGCCGGTACCGGCGGTGATCACGTGACCACTTATCCAGACCGGGCGGTACGGCAGTGATCAGGGACACGTATCCAGACCGGGCCGGACCGGGTGACGGTGATCACGTATCCAGACCGGGCCGGTACCGGGCAGGTGACCACGTATCCAGACCGGTTGATCCCACTATCCAGGCCGGTACCGGCACTAGAAGAGGGCCGGTCCGTGACCACGTATCCAGACCGTATCCGACCGGGCCGGTACGGTGAGTACGCGTGATCCACGTATCCAGACCGGGCCGGTACGGCGGAGCCAGAGTATCCACCGGCCGGTACCGGGGTACCAGGTGACCACTATCCAGACCGGGCCGGTACGGCAGTGATCAGGTGACCACGTATCCAGACCGGGCCGGTACCGGCAGGTGATCAGGTGACCACGTATCCAGACCGGGCCGGTACCGGCGGTGATCACGTGACCACGTATCCAGACCGGGCCGGTACCGGCGATGATCACGTGACCACGTATCCAGACCGGGCCGGTACCGGGTGTCATCATGTGACAGTAAAAGGCCAGAAAGGATTCACAGTCATGAGTTTAGAAAAGCTCATCGGAGCGGGAACTTTAATGAGGAGGCTGCTAGCTGCTAACACTGTTAGCCTAACAGCTAACAGCTAACAGCTAACAGCTTCACTAATCAGCCTAAATGATTACGGCAGGTAGATTTTCACAGCTCTATAGATTCACAGATTTGAAATGTAGAAATACAAACAGATGTGGCTCCATTTTCTTCCTCTGTTGTCATTTTAATTTACAGTTACAGAAGTTTTTAGACAGGTGCTAAATACCTTTATACCTGTTTTCTGCTGGATCAGAGGTGCTGCTCACCTGCGTGTCTGCAGTCGTGGTTCTGTTGAAGCCATTACAGCCACACACCTGGATTAATTAACTCTAATTAACATGCAACTACTAACTTTAGTCCAAACGCACGAGCAGGTCAGCAGAGTTACTCCAACACCTGTTTTAGTTAAACGTTAAAGTTTCCACCTGGTTTCATCATCCTGTCACGTGATCACAGCTCTTCTCCAGCTAACGTGTTTAACTGAGACAAACCGGTTACTGGATCTGACCTCACGAACCGACACCGACAGCTCACCTTCTGACCGACCACGCTGACCACGTGACAGCAGAGCAGCACCGACAGCAGGATGAAACATCTGGAGGAAGATCCTCCATCAGGACCGGTCCGCCTCATGGTGACCGGAACACACCGGTACCGGACCGGTTCAGAGGACCAGGACGTTCCTGGAGTTACGGGGTCAGGGTTCGGGTTAACTACTGGTGTCCGTATCAGTGCACGAGCCGTTTCAGGTGAACTCACCTGTTCTACTGTTACTGGAAGACAGTTCAGGACAGCCGGTAACACACGCACTGTTCCCCGGTAGAAACACGCACTAGTCCCCGGTAGAAACACGCACTGCTCCCCGGTAGAAACGCGCACTGTTCCCTGGTAGAAACACGCACTAGTCCCCGTAGAAACACTGCTCCCCGGTAACACTGCACTGTTCCCGGTAACACACGCACTGTTCCCCGGTAAAACGCAGGTTCCCCGTAGAAAACACGCACTAGTTCCGGTAACACACGCACTGTTCCCCGGTAGAACGCGCACTGCCCCCCGGTAAACACACGCACTGTCCCCACTGGTTCCCCGTAGAAACGCGCACTGTTCCCCGGTAACACACGCACTGCTCCGTAAACACCCCTGCAGGTTTCTCTGCTCTCTGCTCGCTTCTCATTGGTCCACGTACAGGAATCTTCTTCGTGATGTGACGCCGCCGCTGACGTCACACGAGACCGTTAGCGCCAGCTGCTGGTGTGGAGTCCAAACACGTTAACATTAAACACGACGTGTGCGTTTACATGGGAAGTTTAATTCCTCTTTAATTCAGAATTAAAGTTAAAAGCCGAATAAAAGTTACCATGTAAACACTTAATTCCATATGAAAATGTCAATTCCGAATTAAACTTAATTCCGAATTGAACTTAATTCCGAAGTAAGTGGCTGGTTTATTCCCATTTTAATTCTGAATTAAATAATTCCGCGGTCATGTTTACACTGATTCCTGTTTAAATTAATTCCCGTCTTTCTGCGCATGCTCGTTCTCTTGCCCGTCTGTCGCGATGACGCTAATATTCCGCGCTGGGCTTGTTTTCAAAACAAAGTTTCAAGATGGCGGCACGCAGTAAACGGTGGTCAAGAGCAGAGACGATTTATTTAATAAATAGCTTGGAGGAACTGGAAATAATTAAAAGAACAGATGGCAGGAAACATAAAAATTGTGAGCTTTTCAAAGCGTCCAGGTTAAATGAAGGAGGTTTCACAGATAGAGACGCCACCCAGGTTAAAAATAAGTGGAATGTTGTTGCTAACCGAGTTAGCTAAGTTTGTTTTCTTCCGGTAGATGTAAAGACACCCCCCCCCCCCCATCCAATCAGAACCCTTCCCAACCCCCAGACCTAAAACGGAGTGGATAAAGCCGAACAAACGTGTTTTCCATGTAAACCTTAATTCGGAATTACTATTTCCATGTAAACTCTAAGGATTTATTTAATTCCTAATTATTAATTCAGAATTAAAAAACATCATGTAACCGCAGCCACTGTAGTAATGTTTTTATTAAAGAAAATGAAGAGTCACGTGAGAAAAACGCTACATTTCCTCACATGTTCAGTTTTCAACTTGATACTAACATTAAAAAAAATAGTTTAGGCCAGAAAAAATAAATAATCTGTACATTTTAAATATCTATTTTACTACAACGTACTTAGGAGAGTCAGCGCTACTGAGGAAGGAAAGGCTGCAGCTGGCAGCTTGGTGCTGTCCAGGGTCAGGATCAGAACTCTGACCCCACCAGGATCAGGATCAGGGTTCTGATCCGACTCTGACCCCCCAGGATCAGGATCAGGGTTCTGATCCGACTCTGACCCCAGTCATCTACAGTCAGAGCCTCAACACCACAGCAGTTTGGTGAAATATTTTAATATGATTTAGACACAAATATAAACAATAAAAGCAGTGAAATCAGAGGAAAAGAACAGCTAACAGATATAATGACACACACCCCCCCCAGAGTGATAGCAGCATTCCTATAAACCCTTCCAGATGTGCCAGTGGTGGTGCGGAGCTCTACTGCTGGGAACACTGGTTCTCCTGACTGCTGGTAGAAGTGACGTGGATCACCTCCACGGCCCGTTGTTTCCTCCTCCTCTCCTCTCGTTTGTTCTCCTTCTCCTTCTCCTTCTTCTCCTTCTCCTTCTCCGTCTCCTTCTCCGTCTCCTTCTCCGTCTCCTTCTCTGTCTCCTTCTCTGTCTCCTTCTTCTTCTCCTTCTCCTCCTTCCTCTCCCGGCGGTCCGGCGGTGGAGAGCTGGGACCAGACAGACCACCACATCCAGTTACTGCTCCTTTATTTAACTGGTTATTTGGTCAAAATAAAAGTAATCCTTTAAGACACGTTTAGATCTTTCCAGACTGGTTTTACTGGTCTGGTGGCAGCTGAGAGGATCAACAGCTGGTGCTTCTCTAACATCTGTATCAAGGTGTCCTCTGCTCAACTTCCAGGTCACATCTTCTCATCATTTAATTATTAATGAAATTAAATCCTCACAAGTGGAGGAACATGGAGAGAAGAAACATCTCAGCTTCTCACGTTAAACACATGCATGACCCTGACATGAAGGAGGGGACACAGCTGGACACTCACCTGGGGTCGGGGATCACACCTGGCTCATCTGGACTCATCTTCACACACTTGGCTGGAACCTGGACCTCTGGATCTGGATGAGGAAATAAACATCAGACCAGCAGTGACCTTCAGGGAAACCAGAGACCCAGTCTGGACTCTGATCTCATCAGTCTGGGGTGTGGTGGACCTGCACACCTGCAGGCCTCAGACCTGGTGAGGAGCCTTCTGTGTCGTCCACAGGGCCGGTCCTGGTCTCAGAGTCTGCATCCGTCTCCATAGCAACAGTCTGGTTGTGCTGCTGCTCCTCAGAAGGTTTGAGGTCAACAGGAAGTTTCTCCTTCCTTCTCTTCTGTAGAAGGTTCTTTACCTCTGCAGACACAGATGTGAAGTTAGAGTCTGTTAGGGAGACACATGACCAACATGTGGGGGGTTGGGGGGGGGGGGGGACCTGCTACCTTTAGGTTCATATTTATGCTGCAGCTCCTCCACTCGCAGCTGCAGCTTGATCTTGTCACTCTGAGCCTGCAGGAACAAACAAACGTACGTCTGAGTAAAAGAGGGAACTCAACTAACAGAGGACTAAAATGATCAAAGACACGCTGGAGGACACATCTGTCTTCAGGGATCTGTCTTCGGACAGTGGAAGACAGTGGACAGAGGAATCATCCAGCCTGTGTCTTCATGTCCTCCTAAATCACGTGTGTCAAACACGAGGCCTGCGGGCCAAATGTTGGCTTAAATTTTAAACCAATATTTTAAGACTTAAAATAAGCTTACACCGCTTTAAAGCACATATTGACAATAAACTTCATCTCCCATCATGCATTTCATCGTTACCCACAACAATAACGGTAGCTATATAAACTAACCCCAACATGTCCAAGAAAAGAAAAACTGATGCACAAGGCAGTTTATCTTTTGTGTTACGAGCTGGTGACAGTCGTGAAAGAGTTTAATCTACGTCAAACACGCAGCTAAGTATGCTAAATTTAGCCTCCAAGAAAAACAAAGAACCGCTTCCACTTCTGAAACCAAGGTGATGGATACTCTAACAACCACAAACTCTGAGTTTAATATAATAATGACTTAAATATAGGGATGCACCATAACTGTTTTTTTAAACCGATAACTTTCAGCTCCTAAAGGCCGATACCGATAACACACACATATACCTACGATCAATACATCAATACTATGAACAAAACCAAAAACAGTTTTGACTCTTTAAATGAACAGATATTTATTTTTTACAATGAAAAACTATTGTCAAAGCCTCTCAAACATTTTCTTAAAGCTATCAAACAAACCTATTTGATATCTCACATTAACTTAAATAAGGTTCATTACTGACTGATATAAAAAATAAAGGCTCCTTGAACTGATGGAAATACATGCATCAGAATTACTAACTGAAAAAAATGCATTCCTAAATGACAATAAAAATAATACACAGGTCATAATGTACTGACACAAGTTAGACTTGTCTGTGTGAATAAACTGAAAAAGTGCACTAAATAGTAACAAAGAAAATACGTTTAAAGGATTTTGGCTTGTGGTTCCATTTAAATTAATACCTTTAATTAAAGTAAATGAGGTTCAGTAGTTTTTTTTTTTTTTTTTTAAATCTCATGGAAGCTTTAGATGAGAGAGATGAGAGGATGATGGCGGGGGGGGGGGGGGGGACTGCTGCTGTCTTGCTCATCATGTTAGCTCAGCGTCATGTTAGCTCACATTAGCGCGATTTCAAAACTCCATGGAAGCGATGGTTGTGTTTCAGGTGGCTGATCAGGTTTTACGTATTAAAGTTTGTGCTATTTTCCCTCCTTCGCTTGGAGCATTTGTCACAAATAACCAGCGAACTTTCTTCTTCTGAAACTTTAACGAAGTTCTACACCATCACCGCCATGTTTGTTTGTTTTTATCAGCGCACTGTTCCACAATGCTGCATTCAAGGTGTAACGTAAATTCCTACGTTCCCTCGTTTCCTAGTCGTTCTTTCAGCCTTTTCTATTTTTTTTTTTTATGTGTAACATGTGGGGAAATACTGTGAATATCAATTCAAGTCATCAACTACTAAAATTATGACGAGTTAACAAGTTGTTTTCTGGCATGAGGGGGTATTCTTGATTTTCCTGATTGAGTAATCGTTTTTCTGATTATGCTGACGTCACTTGAACATAACATTCACTGTTTCTGCAGCTGCGGCAGCGTCGTACCTGTTTCTACAGCTGCAGCAGCATCGTATCTGTCTCTGCAGCTGCGGCAGCATCGTACCTGTTTCTGCAGCTGCAGCAGCATCGTATCTGTCTCTGCAGCTGCGGCAGCATCGTACCTGTTTCTGCAGCTGCAGCAGCATCGTATCTGTCTCTGCAGCTGCGGCAGCATCGTACCTGTTTCTGCAGCTGCAGCAGCATCGTACCTGTCTCTGCAGCTGCAGCAGCATCGTACCTGTTTCTGCAGCTGCAGCAGCATCGTATCTGTCTCTGCAGCTGCAGCAGCATCGTACCTGTTTCTGCAGCTGCAGCAGCATCGTATCTGTCTCTGCAGCTGCGGCAGCATCGTACCTGTTTCTGCAGCTGCAGCAGCATCGTACTGTCTCTGCAGCTGCCAGCTGTTTCAGCAGCAGCATCGTATCTGTCTGCAGCTGCGGCAGCATCGTACCTGTTTCTGCAGCTGCAGCAGCATCGTACCTGTCTCTGCAGCTGCAGCAGCATCGTACCTGTTTCTGCAGCAGCAGCAGCATCGTACCTGTTTCTGCAGCTGCAGCAGCATCGTATCTGTCTCTGCAGCTGCAGCAGCGTCGTACCTGTTTCTGCAGCTGCAGCAGCGTCGTACCTGTTTCTGCAGCTGCAGCAGCGTCGTACCTGTTTCTACAGCAGCGTCGTACCTGTTTCTGCAGCTGCAGCAGCGTCGTACCTGTTTCTACAGCAGCGTCGTACCTGTTTCTACAGCTGCAGCAGCGTCGTACCTGTTTCTACAGCAGCGTCGTACCTGTTTCTACAGCAGCGTCGTACCTGTTTCTACAGCAGCGTCGTACCTGTTTCTGCAGGCGCTCAGACCTGAACAGCTTCCTCTCCAGCTCCAGGGCTCTCTGACTCTCCGACAGAGACTTCATCCTCTGCAGGGACAGCTCGTCCCCCAGACGCTCCGCATCTTTACTGGAGACACACACACGTTCATTGTTCAATGTTCACGGTTCGCAGCATCGTGTGTCATGAAAGCAGACAGTCAGGTGCACCGTAACCGTGACGACTGAATGACTCACAGGCTGTTGTTAAGCTTCAGCTTCAGCAGGTCGGTGAAGTAGGTCTCATCCTGGCCGTCACCTTCACCCACCTGAGCAGGATGGGCTGCCTGGGACTTCAGCAGCACCTGCAGACTTGGTGTTAGCTCATGTAGCTCATGTTAGCTTCCATTAGCTTCCGTTAGCTCACGTTAGCGTGATTTCCAAACTCCATGGAAGTGATTGTTATGTTGTAGGTGGCTGATCAGGTTTTACGTATTAAAGCTTGTGCTTCCCTCCTCGTAGAATTCACTCGGAGGATTCGTCACAAATAACCACCAAACTATCTTCTTCTGAAACTTTAACGAAGTTCCACGCCGCCATGTTTGTTGTGATCAGCGCTGTGCTGCAGGCTGCATTCAAGGTGTAACGTAAATTCCTCCGTTCCCTCGTTTGCTAGTCGTTCTTTCAGCCTTTTCTATTTTTTTATTTTTTATGTGTAACATGTGGGAAAATACTGCGAATATCAATTAAAGTCAGCAACTACTAAAATTATGACGAGTTAACGAGTTGTTTTCTGGCATGAGGGGGTATTCTTGATTTTCCTGATTGAGTAATCGTTTTTCTGATTATGTCGACGTCACTTGAACATAACATTCACTGCCGGTCATTCAAGGCTCAGAGGGAGCGAGACACTGCTGTGTTGACAGAAATATAAATGTTATCGGGGCTATTCGTCGTGATATCGGACTTATCGGGATGATGTCATCATCGGCCCGATAGTTATCGATAGTTATCTAAAATCCATCTGACTCTTTAGTTGGGTCCAGGTCCTCCAGAACTCACCTCCATCTTCTCCAGTCTCTGCAGCTTTGTCACCAGGTTCTGGATCTCCCCGTTCTTCTCCGACAGCATGGACTGCAGCCTCTCCAGCTGAGCCGGGTCGGCCCTAGAACCCTGCAGCTGCATCAGCGTGGCGATCTGGACCTGCAGACGACATGGACAGCAGCGGCGTCAGCGTCAGCCGGCGGACGGCGGCGGCGTCAGCGTCAGCCGGCGGCGGCGTCAGCCGGCGGTGGCTTCAGCCAGCAGGTCCATCTCTGTCCAGAGACCAGCTACCTTCATGCGCTGCATCTGCTGTTTGCTGAAAGCGTGGATCTTCTGCAGCGACTGATGCTGGACCTTCATGCTGATGAGCTTCCTCTCCATCTCAGCTCGCTTGTCCTCCAGCTGCAGTGAAACACAGAAACATCTGCACAGCTGTTTCTGGACGGGTTCAGTCAGTAGACACTGGGATGCAGGTGTTGGTTGGTCACCTCAGCAAACAGAGAGTTCCCTCTGCTGTTTGGATCCTGGGCCTCCTGAAGAACCTGATCCAGCTGGACCTGAAGGTCCCGGTTCAGCTGGCGAGACTTCTGCATGATAACAGAGACGTATCACAGGATGGTGGTGTCTGGTACAGACTGAGCACCGCGCAGGTGAGCGGGCCAGGTGTGACGCCGTACCTCTAAGGCGTTGAACCAGGACACAGCTTCTTTCTCTCTCTCCTCCTTCTCCTCTGTGATTCGCTGCAGCTGCCGCTGGAGGCTGCAGGTGCTCAGCTCCAGCCGCTGCTCCCGGTACCGACCCTCCTGGACCTGCTCCTCCAGCTCCACCTGGTGGACAGAAACCACTGCGTCAGGTAAAACAGCTCATGTGTGGGCGCGCCCAGATCAGCGGCTGAAGCCTCACCTTGATGTTCTCCAGCTCCGTGATGGTCATCTGCACCTCCATCATCTCGGCCATCATGGAGCTCTGGTTCTGCTCGTTCAAGGCCCGGAGCTCCTCCGTCCTGCAGCTCAGCGTCTCGCTCTGGACCTCCAGCTTGTGTTTCAGCTGCTTCTCGTTCAGCTGGGACTCCTCCAGCGCCGCCTGCAGCCGGAGCACCTGAGGGGACGCAGGGAGACGGCGCCGTCACGGGCTGACGGAGACGCCGCCGCCGTCACGGGCTGACGGAGACGCCGCCGCCGTCACGGGCTGACGGAGACGCCGCCGCCATCACGGGCTGACGGAGACGCCGCCGTCACGGGCCGACGGAGACGGCGCCGTCACGGGCTGACGGAGACGGCGTCATCACGGGCTGACGGAGACGCCGCCGCCATCACGGGCTGACGGAGACGCCGCCGTCACGGGCCGACGGAGACGGCGCCGTCACGGGCCGACGGAGACGGCGGCGTCTCCGTCAGTCCGGGCCGCCGTCACGGGCCGACGGAGACGGCGCCGTCACGGGCTGACGGAGACGGCGTCATCACGGGCTGACGGAGACGGCGCCGTCTCCGTCAGCCCGTGACGACGCCGTCTCCGTCGGCCCGTGACGGCGGCGTCTCCGTCAGCCCGTGATGGCGGCGGCGTCTCCGTCAGCCCGTCACGGGGCTGACGGAGATGGCGTCATCACGGGCTGACGGAGACGGCGCCGTCGTCACGGGCTGACGGAGACGGCGCCGCCGTCACGGGCTGACGGAGACGGCGGCGTCTCCGTCAGTCCGGGCCGCCGTCACGGGCTGACGGAGACGGCGCCGCCACGGCCTGACGGAGACCCCGCCGTCACGGACTGACGGAGACGCCGCCGTCACGGGCTGACAGGGACGCCGCCGTAACGGACTGACGGTTTCCATCCAGATGTGTCAAGCTGGTGCCGCCCCCCCCCCCCCGCCCCCCCATCACAGAAACACCTTTACCTGTGACCATCATACCTTGTTGTGAAGGTCACTGAGCACCAGGCTGTGGCTCCTCTCCAGATGTTCCTGCAGCTGTTGGAGCTGCTGGTTCTGCTGGTTCTTCACGCAGTCGTAGTCTGAGTGCAGAGACTCCAGCATCCGGGCCTTCAGCTCCACCTCCTTCTGCAGGGAGTACTTCTCCTGCTCCAGGGCCTGGGACACGAGACAGGCGGGACACGTCAAGAGACAGGTCAGAGACACGTCAGAGACAGGCGGGACACATCAGAGACACGTCAGAGACAGTCGTAGTCTGAGTGCAGAGACTCCAGCATCCGGGCCTTCAGCTCCACCTCCTTCTGCAGGGAGTACTTCTCCTGCTCCAGGGCCTGGGACACGAGACAGGCGGGACACGTCAAGAGACAGGTCAGAGACACGTCAGAGACAGGCGGGACACGTCAGAGACAGGAGGGACACGTCAGAGACACGTCAGAGACAGGCGGGACACGTCAGAGACACGTCAGAGACAGGAGGGACACGTCAGAGACACGTCAGAGACACGTCAGAGACAGGAGGGACACGTCAGAGACACGTCAGAGACAGGCGGGACACGTCAGAGACACGTCAGAGACACGTCAGAGACAGGAGGGACACGTCAGAGACACGTCAGAGACACGTCAGAGACAGGCGGGACACGTCGAGACAGTCAGAGACACGTCAGAGACAGCGGGGGACACGTCAGAGACACGTCAGAGACAGTAAGAGGGAGGGACACGTCAGAGACAGAGACACGTCAGAGTCAGAGACACGTCAGAGACAGGAGGGACACGTCAGAGACACGTCAGAGACACGTCAGAGACAGGAGGGACACGTCAGAGACACGTCAGAGACAGGCGGGACACGTCAGAGACACGTCAGAGACACGTCAGAGACAGGAGGGACACGTCAGAGGACACGTCAGAGACACGTCAGAGACAGGCGGGACACGTCAGAGACACGTCAGAGACACGTCAGAGACAGGAGGGACACGGCAGAGACACGTCAGAGACACGTCAGAGACACGTCAGAGACACGTCAGAGACAGGAGGGACACGTCAGAGACAGGCGGGACACGTCAGAGACACGTCAGAGACAGGCGGGACACGTCAGAGACAGGAGGGACACGTCAGAGACACGTCAGAGACACGTCAGAGACAGGTCAGAGACATGTCAGGGACACGTCAGACACACGTCATCCGGACCTTCAGCTCCACCTCCTTCTGCAGGGAGTACTTCTCCTGCTCCAGGGCCTGGGACACGACGGAGACAGGTCAGAGACAGGAGGGACACGTCAGAGACAGGTCAGGGACAGGCGGGACACGTCAGAGACACGTCAGAGACACGTCAGAGACAGGCGAGACACATCAGAGACAGGCGGGACACGTCAGAGACACGTCAGAGACACGTCAGAGACAGGAGAGAGAGGCGGGACACGTCAGACACACGTCATCCGGGCCTTCAGCTCCACCTCCTTCTGCAGGGAGTACTTCTCCTGCTCCAGAGCCTGGGACACGAGACAGGCGGGACACGTCAGAGACAGGCGTCAGAGGAGGACACGTCAGAGACACGTCAGGACAGACTCAGAGAGGTGGGACACGTCAGACACGTCAGGACACGTCAGAGACACAGAGACAGGCGACACATCAGAGACAGGCGGGACACGTCAGAGACACGTCAGAGACACGTCAGAGACAGGCGGGACACGTCAGAGACAGGTGGGACACGTCAGAGACACGTCAGAGACACGGAGACACGTCAGAGACACGTCAGACACGACACGTCAGAGACAGGCGGGAGGAGACAGGAGACACGTCAGAGACGTCAGAGACACATCAGGCAGGGACAGTCAGAGACACGTCAGACAGACAGGACAGGCGGGACAGTCAGAGACAGAGACAGGCGGGACACGTCAGAGACACACGTCAGAGACACGTCAGAGACACGTCAGAGCACGGACACGTCAGACACGTCAGAGACACGTCAGAGACAGGCGGGACACGTCAGAGACACGTCAGAGACAGTCAGGGACAGAGACACTCAGAGACACGTCAGAGACAGGGGACACGTCAGAGACGTCAGAGACACGTCAGAGGACACGTCAGAGACAGGCGTCAGAGACAGGAGACGGGACAGGTCAGAGACAGGCGGGACAAGGTCAGAGACACGTCAGAGACAGGTCAGAGACGAGGCGGGACACGTCAGAGACAGGCGAGGGAGGGGCAGGGGAGAGACAGTCAGAGACAGGTCAGAGACAGGTCAGAGACAGGCGGGGACACGCAGAGACAGGGGGGACAGGGACAGGAACACGTCAGAGACAGGTCAGACACGTCAGGAGACAGGCGGGACACGTCAGAGACAGGCGGACACGTCAGACAGGCGTCAGAGACAGGCGGGACACGTCAGAGACACAGTCAGAGACAGGAGAGAGACAGGCGGGGACACGTCAGAGGACAGGTGGGACACGTCAGAGACACGTCAGAGACACGTCAGAGACAGGCGGGACACGTCAGAGACAGGCGAGACACATCAGAGACAGGTGGGACACGTCAGAGACACGTCAGAGACACGTCAGAGACAGGCGGGACACGTCAGAGACACGTCAGAGACAGGTCAGAGACAGGTCAGAGACACGTCAGAGACAGAGCCTGGGACACGTCAGAGACACGTCAGAGACAGGTCAGAGACACGTCAGAGACAGGCGGGACAGGTCAGAGACAGGCGGGACACGTCAGAGACAGGTCAGAGACAGGCGGGACAGGTCAGAGACACGTCAGAGACAGGCGAGACACATCAGAGACAGGCGGGACACGTCAGAGACAGGTCAGAGACAGGCGGGACAGGTCAGAGACACGTCAGAGACAGGCGGGACACGTCAGAGACAGGCGAGACACATCAGAGACAGGTGGGACACGTCAGAGACACGTCAGAGACAGGCGGGACACGTCAGAGACACGTCAGAGACAGGTCAGAGACACGTCAGAGACAGAGCCTGGGACACGTCAGAGACAGGTCAGAGACACGTCAGAGACAGGCGGGACACGTCAGAGACAGGTCAGAGACAGGCGGGACAGGTCAGAGACACGTCAGAGACAGGCGGGACACGTCAGAGACACGTCAGAGACACATCAGAGACAGGCGGGACACGTCAGAGACAGGCGGGACACGTCAGAGACACGTCAGAGACAGGCGGGACACGTCAGAGACAGGCGGGACACGTCAGAGACAGGCGGGACACGTCAGAGACACGTCAGAGACAGGCGGGACAGGTCAGAGACACATCAGAGACAGGCGGGACACATCAGAGACAGGCGGGACACGTCAGAGACACGTCAGAGACACGTCAGAGACACGTCAGAGACAGGCGGGACACGTCAGAGACACGTCAGAGACACGTCAGAGACAGGCGGGACACGTCAGAGACAGGCGGGACACGTCAGAGACACGTCAGAGACACGTCAGGGACACGTCAGAGACACGTCAGGGACACGTCAGAGACACGTCAGAGACACGTCAGAGACACGTCAGGGACACGTCAGAGGAACACGTCAGGGACACGTCAGGGACACGTCAGAGACACGTCAGGGACACGTCAGAGACACGTCAGGGACACTTCAGGGACACGTAAGAGACACGTCAGACACGTCAGAGACACGTCAGAGACACGTCAGAGGACACGTCAGAGACACGTCAGAGACACGTCAGAGACACGTCAGAGACAGATGGGACACATCAGAGACACGTCAGAGACAGGCGGGACACATCAGAGACAGCCTGGGACACGTCAGAGACAGGCGGGACACGTCAGAGACAGGCGGGACATGTCAGAGAGACAGGCGGGACATGTCAGAGAGACAGGCGGGACATGTCAGAGAGACAGGTGGGACACGTCAGAGACACGTCAGAGACACGTCAGAGACAGGCGGGACACGTCAGAGACAGGCGAGACACATCAGAGACACGTCGAGGACACGTCAGAGGACAGGCGGGACACAGAGACACGTCAGAGACAGGTCAGAGACAGAGACCTGGGACAGAGAGACAGTCAGAGACAGGTCAGAGGACAGGCGGGAAGGTCAGAGACACGTCAGAGACAGGCGAGGACAGGTCATCAGAGACAGGTGGGACACGTCAGAGACACGTCAGAGACAGGCGGGACACGTCAGAGACAGGCGAGACACATCAGAGACAGGTGGGACACGTCAGAGACACGTCAGAGACACGTCAGAGACAGGCGGGACACGTCAGAGACACGTCAGAGACAGGTCAGAGACACGTCAGAGACAGAGCCTGGGACACGTCAGAGACACGTCAGAGACAGGTCAGAGACACGTCAGAGACAGGCGGGACAGGTCAGAGACAGGCGGGACACGTCAGAGACAGGTCAGAGACAGGCGGGACAGGTCAGAGACACGTCAGAGACAGGCGGGACACGTCAGAGACAGGCGGGACACGTCAGAGACACATCAGAGACACATCAGAGACAGGCGGGACACGTCAGAGACAGGCGGGACACGTCAGAGACACGTCAGAGACAGGCGGGACAGGCAGAGACAATCAGAGACAGGCCAGGCAGAGACACATCAGAGACAGGCGGGACACGTCAGAGACAGGCGGGACACGTCAGGGACACGTCAGAGACACGTCAGAGACAGGCGGGACACGTCAGAGACAGGCGGGACACATCAGAGACACGTCAGAGACATGTCAGAGACACGTCAGAGACAGGCGGGACACGTCAGAGACAGGTGGGACACGTCAGAGACACGTCAGAGACACGTCAGAGACAGGCGGGACACGTCAGAGACAGGCGAGACACGTCAGAGACAGGCGAGACACGTCAGAGACAGGCGGGACACGTCAGAGACAGGCGGGACACGTCAGAGACAGACGGGACACGTCAGAGACAGGCGGGACACGTCAGAGACACGTCAGAGACACGTCAGAGACAGGCGGGGACACGTCAGAGACAGGTGGGACACGTCAGAGACACGTCAGAGACAGGCGGGACACGTCAGAGACAGGCGAGACACATCAGAGACAGGTGGGACACGTCAGAGACACGTCAGAGACACGTCAGAGACAGGCGGGACACGTCAGAGACACGTCAGAGACAGGTCAGAGACACGTCAGAGACAGAGCCAGGCGGGACACGTCAGAGACAGAGCCTGGGACACGTAAGAGACACGTCAGAGACAGGTCAGAGACAGGTCAGAGACACGTCAGAGACAGGCGGGACAGGTCAGAGACAGGCGGGACACGTCAGAGACAGGTCAGAGACAGGCGGGACAGGTCAGAGACACGTCAGAGACAGGCGAGACACATCAGAGACAGGTGGGACACGTCAGAGACACGTCAGAGACAGGCGGGACACGTCAGAGACAGGCGAGACACATCAGAGACAGGTGGGACACGTCAGAGACACGTCAGAGACAGGCGGGACACGTCAGAGACACGTCAGAGACAGGTCAGAGACACGTCAGAGACAGAGCCTGGGACACGTCAGAGACAGGTCAGAGACAGGCGGGACACGTCAGAGACAGGTCAGAGACAGGCGGGACAGGTCAGAGACACGTCAGAGACAGGCGGGACACGTCAGAGACACATCAGAGACACATCAGAGACAGGCGGGACACGTCAGAGACAGGCGAGACACGTCAGAGACACGTCAGAGACAGGAGGGACACGTCGAGACAGGCGGGACACGTCAGAGACAGGCGGGACACGTCAGAGACACGTCAGAGACAGGCGGGACAGGTCAGAGACACATCAGAGACAGGCGGGACACATCAGAGACAGGCGGGACACGTCAGAGACACGTCAGAGACACGTCAGAGACAGGCGGGACACGTCAGAGACAGGCGGGACACGTCAGAGACACGTCAGAGACACGTCAGGGACACGTCATTTGTAAAGATATGCGGCCGTACTCCGTTGTTGAAAACGACGGCTTCAGGCAGCTAAATGAAAGTCGCGGAACCCCACTACGTATGGTGTCTCGCAAACGTCTGTCCGAAGAAGTCATTCCAAACATATCGGTCAGTAAAAGAAAATGTGAAAAAATCATCTTCAGTCAGCAGAGAGGATGGGCATTACAAGTGATACCTGGACATCAGTGGCTACGCAGTCTTACATGAGTGTGACAGCACACTTCATAGACGATGAGTGGAACCTTGTCTCGTATGTATTACAGACCACAGAAATTGAAATTGACCATCGTTCTGCCAGTCTAGCTGAAATGTTGATGGCTGCAATAGAAGAGTGGGGGCTGATGAGCAAAGACCCAGCCATTGTGACGGACAGAGCCTGGGACACGTAAGAGACACGTCAGAGACAGGTCAGAGACAGGTCAGAGACACGTCAGAGACAGGCGGGACAGGTCAGAGACAGGCGGGACACGTCAGAGACAGGTCAGAGACAGGCGGACAGGTCAGAGACACGTCAGAGACAGGCGAGACACATCAGAGACAGGTGGGACACGTCAGAGACACGTCAGAGACAGGCGGGACACGTCAGAGACAGGCGAGACACATCAGAGACAGGTGGGACACGTCAGAGACAGTCAGAGACACACTCAGAGACACGTCAGAGACAGAACACGTCAGAGACAGAGCCTGGGACACGTCAGAGACAGGTCAGAGAGGACACGTCAGAGACAGGTCAGAGACAGGCGGGACAGGTCAGAGACAGTCAGAGACAGGCGGGACACGTCAGAGACACAGAGACCACATCAGAGACAGGCGGGACAGTCAGAGACAGGCGAGACACGTCAGAGACACGGAGAGACAGGCGGGACACGTCAGAGACAGGCGGGACACGTCAGAGACACGTCAGAGACAGGCGGGACAGGTCAGAGACACATCAGAGACAGGCGGGACACATCAGAGACAGGCGGGACACGTCAGAGACACGTCAGAGACACGTCAGAGACAGGCGGGACACGTCAGAGACAGGCGGGACACGTCAGAGACACGTCAGAGACACGTCAGGGACACGTCAGAGACACGTCACACATCAGGGACACGTCAGAGACACGTCAGGGACACGTCAGAGACACGTCAGAGACACTTCAGGGACACGTCAGAGACACGTCAGAGACAGGTCAGACACGTCAGGGACACGTCAGAGACACGTCAGGGACACGTCAGAGACACGTCAGAGACACGTAGAGACAGGCGGGACACGTCAGAGACACGTCAGAGAGGACACGTCAGAGACAGGAGGGACACGTCAGAGACACGTCAGAGGACACGTCAGAGACGTCAGAGACAAGTCAGAGGGACAGGCGGGACACGTCAGAGACACGTCAGAGACACGTCAGAGACAGGAGGGACACGTCAGAGACACGTCAGAGACACGTCAGAGACAGGAGGGACACGTCAGAGACACGTCAGAGACAGGCGGGACACGTCAGAGACACGTCAGAGACAGGAGGGACACGTCAGAGACACGTCAGAGACACGTCAGAGACAGGCGGGACACGTCAGAGACTAGGGCTGTGTTGAAAAAATCGATTTTCCGATTCTGGATCGATTCACATATTAATTCTTTAAGATCGATTCGCATGTTCAAAGATCGATTTAATTAATTAAAAATTATTTTTAGTACGTTTCCCTCGGTGAACTTTAACCCCAGTTGCGCCATTCAAATCACGCATGCGCACGCGGTCTGACTATATCAAACAAACATGGCGTCGGACAGTGGAAACGTTAGCGGAGTTACAGATTTGAAAACGCCAGAATCACTCAAGGCTCCCATCTGGCACCATTTCGGCTTCAGAAAGCAAAAAGAGACAGATGCGCTTGACAAAAAGAAAGCGATTTGCAAGTCATGCCAAATGGAGGTGAAGTATTGCGGAAATACGACCAACCTCAGGAACCACTTATTGCGACATCACCCAGATTTCATGTCCAAGCCGTCCACCGGGCCAAGCAGATGAAGCTCAAGGAAATTCTACAACTACCAGCCAGTCTGCACGATCTCTCAAATAACCGAGGCGATTGCGGGCTTCATTTGTAAAGATATGCGGCCGTACTCCGTTGTTGAAAACGACGGCTTCAGGCAGCTAATGAAAGTCGCGGAACCCCACTACGTTATGGTGTCTCGCAAACGTCTGTCCGAAGAAGTCATTCCAAACATGTATCGGTCAGTAAAAGAAAATGTGAAAAATCATCTTCAGTCAGCAGAGAGGATGGGCATTACAAGTGATACCTGGACATCAGTGGCTACGCAGTCTTACATGAGTGTGACAGCACACTTCATAGACGATGAGTGGAACCTTGTCTCGTATGTATTACAGACCACAGAAATTGAAATTGACCATCGTTCTGCCAGTCTAGCTGAAATGTTGATGGCTGCAATAGAAGAGTGGGGGCTGATGAGCAAAGACCCAGCCATTGTGACGGACAACGCCGCAAATATGGTGTGTGCCATTGAGATCATGGGGCTTACTCACGTCGGATGCTTTGCACACATAATCAATCTCGCGTCGCAAGCCGGTCTAAAACTCCCGAATATTGCACGCCTGCTTGCGAGAGTGAGGCACATTGCGAAGTTTTTTCATCGCAGCACCAAAGCCACCCGCGTCCTCAAGGAAAAGCAGAAGCTACTGCAGCTGAAAGCGCACAAAACTCACAATTGATGTCGTGACTCGGTGGAATAGTGCTCTGGAAATGCTTGAACGCTTTCTCGAGCAGCAACCTGCAATATCTGCCGCTCTGCTCTCTCCCGAAGTCTGCCGAAATGAAAAAGATTTGTGCAGCCTGAAGGAGGAGGACATCACGGATGCAGAAGATGTGGTCAGAGCTCTAAGGCCAATGAAGACAGCAACTCAAGTCATGTCAGAGGAAAAGTCCCCAACTCTCTCAGTGATCGCACCCCTGCTTTCCCTGTTGCTGAAGGAGATGACCAGCCTCCCAGACGACTCCAAAGTTGTAAAGGACATGAAGGATGAGATCAAGAAAAACCTGAGCATGAGGTAGGCCTGTGCTATGTGTGTGGGAGAGGGAAACAGCTGCATTGCTTGTGTGTGTGTAATTGTATATTAAAGGGAAACATAATTAAGAAAACATTATTATCCTATTGTGATGGCATAGGTCGATTTTTAAGTGTGAAATTTAAATTTCAGGTATGTGAACCAGAAGGACTTGCTGCATGTCGCCTCAGCTATTGATCCACGCTTCAAAGCCTCCCATTCCTCAGTGAGGAGGAGCGAGAGAGGCACCTTTTCCAGGTCAAGACTGAAGCAATCAGTGAGATGGAGGAAGAAGCATCTAATGTAAGTAATGAGAAGAATTTAATTGAATAATTTTTGTGCTACTTGTATACTGCTGTAGTCTATATTCCACCTTACTCAGTATTTTGCTATGTATGTCCTGTATTACATTACATTATGTAATGTAATGTAAAGGAACCCCTGTGGAATAAATATCAAGCAACTCCTCTCACTGTGACACACATACTGCTCTGTATATAATGCACATTTCTCTCTAATCTCTCACACAGCAAGATGATGCTGATGGAGAGGAGGAGGATGTGGGACCCCAACCCCCTGCCACCTGACCCCATGCCATCCAGTGCCTTGGAGAGTCTACTTGGGGAAGCCTACAAACCAAGAGAGGAGGCAAGCAGCACAGAAATCTGGAGCATGAGAGCAGAAGATGAAATCAGAAGGTACAGGGCAAGGAGACCTGCGGGACTGCAGGACAATCCTCTGGCCTGGTGGAAGGAGAATAAGAACTAGAAAATTTCGGAGAAATTTTGAGGCGTGGCCAATTAAGCCGCCAATTAAGCCGCCCGTCAGCCAAACCAGAGTTGCCTGCAGAGTCCGAACCAGTGACGAGTGGCGCAGAGTCTGAACCAGTGACAGAGTGGCTGCAGAGTCCTGAACCAGTGACCAGAGTGGCCTGCAGAGTCTGACCAAAAACCTGATAGAAGACTTCTGGGATATTGACTTCTGGGCCAACATCAGTGTGACCTCAGAAATGCACTTCTGGAAGAATGGTCCAAAATCCCCATTAAACACACTTCCTGGAAGTGTTCATGCTGCAAAGGGTGGAGCCACATCATATTGATTAGGAATGGGATGAACTAAAGCTCATATGTGAGTCAAGGCTGTGATCATTCTTATAATATATCATATACTGTACCTGAAGAACAGGCAGAAAGGGGCGGGGCTTCAGGGGAGGCAGTCACATGTGCGGCTCCTCCTGCGTGTGTATGTGTGTGTGTGAGAGGAGGAGAGAGAAAAAAAAAGCCAGCGACCTCCTAATTACACTGTCTAGTCAGTCCAAACCTGGATTTTTGTGTCCGAACAAACGGCTGTAATTTAAAAGCTGAATAAGTTTTCAAAAAATTCTTGAACCGGAAGCACCACAAGGCTTTCAGCTACGCGGTGATATATATTTTATGTCGTCAATGTTTTCATTTTTAAAACTACAGCAGTTTTAAAAAGTATAAATTACATCTGGAGCTGGCAGCCTGTGTATTCTGTAAAAACCGATTTTCCATGTCCCGAACAAACGGCTGTAATTTAAAAGCTGAATAAGTTTTTCAAAAAATTCTTGAACCGTGAGCGCCACAAGGCTTTCAGGATTCCAGGGATATATTTCTGTTTTGCACAAACCTACCGTTTTTAAATACGGCAGTGTAAAAACATGAAAGTTTTTTGTCAGACGAGAGAAATCAGAAATGTCCCATGAAATACAATGGAGCCGGGAAGGACCAGCTTGAACTCTAGGTTGATTTGACGGAAAACTGAACCCCACACAGACACAAAAGTCACATCATCTGAAAGAGGACAAAAATGCCTACGTTTTGATGTATAATTTATGTAGGTTGGGCACAAGGAGTGGACGTGAAAGAGGAAAAAGCAGTTTTAATTTTTTTTTTCTTCTCTCCTCGGAGCTAGAGTGCGTGATGACATCACTAGAGTGAGGAGGGTTTTTTGAAGATTTTGTAAAAATCATAAAACGTAATCGCGATTTCTCAAGACGGTAAATCACAACAATACACGGCTTCAGTAGTAATAGGTCAAAGTCTTGTGACCCGTTTAAACTTCGAATGGTGTCTCTGTGATGAAATATGCCGTGCTAGATAGGTCAAAGAGGGGGGTTTTGGGTTTTTGCCGAATTCTGCCAAATCCCATTCATTCCTATGGGACAAAAACTCGCAGTTTTTTGGGATTTTCGGGAAACCGTTCGACGAATGCCAGGAAAAGTCATAGCACACCGAGTCCGATCGAGCGGTCGTTTGATGTATTTTTGTTGGGTTTTTCTCAAAGCTGCGGGCGTGAAACCGTCAAAATCGTGAGGAATACGGAAGAATAACGAGAATAAAATATGATGAATAGTAATAGGTGTGGCTTCAATGCTTGCATTGGCCATGCTTCGCATGGCCAATGCAAGCATTGGCCACGCCTAATGACTATCCTCTTTTGGCTTGTATGGCAAAACGATATCTCTGTGTCCCTGGGACCAGTGTGGCATCCGAGAGGGTTTTTTCAACCGCAGGTGATATCATCACTGCAAAAAGAAGCTGCCTTACTCCTGGGCATGTAAAGAGCTCCTTTCCTTCGAAGAATCTTTCTATTCCCAAGTGATGGCAGTTGAAGGACAGTTTACCCGTCTGTCTCAAGTCAAGTTTAGGTCCAGTCTGAGTTTATTTTTGTTAGCACTTTATCAGGCAACGTTTTCAATTTCTGTTTACAGTTTAAAATGTCCTGTTTACATGT
>JAGFBZ010001379.1:0-24837 GCA_018398805.1 Hirundichthys speculiger
GGATCACAAAGAAAATGGTGAGTTATGATGCTGAGAACACTATTATTGTGTGCAGTTTGCATGGCATTTTTAAAAAGACAGACACAAGTGCCCTTCATTCAAGGATGTAAGGATTGGAGACACATTCATTCAAGGCCTCAGTCTGAAACACACAACTCACCTGGAATGTGGTGAATGCTTACCTTTCATGGATAAGTAAAGCGACATCCCTAACCTGCTGGATTCAAATATGATGTCAGCTCACGAGAACAGTGCGCAAGAGGCGACAAGTCCTAGAGCGTGTCATTGATGTAACAAAACTGATAGGCAAATGCGCACTCAGTTTTCGTGGAAGTAAAAATGAGGGCGCTCACTCATTGGCAGACATGTCTGTGGATCAGGGAACTTTCTTGAAATTCTACTGCTTGTAGAATATGACAGCTGTTTACAGCAGCATGTTCAAGACTGCATCCAAAAAAGTCAATCAAGCACTGACAAAGGAGAGGCTCACTATGACATTAATGTCCAAACTACAGTATGTTCAGTTTGGAGGCTATCCGGCAGCTCATCAAAAGAACAATGCAACTGAATAATCAGGCTGGAATGTACACTGTACAGATAGACACACCCAAGATATAACATCAAAAGATCAGTGCAGTGTTGTAGTCCGCTACGTAACAGAGCAGCATTCAGGAGAAGTACTTGCAGTTGTTGAATGCAAGTCATCAACAGGGACGACTTTCTTAAACTGCTCAAGGAGACGTTGGCCACTTGCAAAATTGATGTGAAGAACTGCATGGAAACTCAACAGATGGGGCTGCAAATATGCAGGGCAATACAGGGGGTTTTCTTGCCTGGCTGTCAAAAGAAGTCCCAACCAAATGCATGTATGGTTTATGCCCATGTTTAAACCTGGTTATGTCTGAAACCACAGGTGTTGTGATAACAGCAGCATCATTTTTGGGTTGATTAATGAGATTGCAGTGTTTCTCGTGACTCATATCAGAGAATGAATGTTGGGAAGGTGTGAGTCAGGACCCCAACACAGAAGAATTTCACTGATTGGGAAACAAGATGGTCTCAAAGGATGCTGCATTAAAGAAGATCTTTGGATCCTTTGCCCACCAAAGAATGCTTTGTATGTGGACTTAGTTGAAACATTGTCCAAAATTCAGACAACTTACAGTTCAAGCCAGCTGTACGTGTAAAAGCACATGCCTTCATTGAGTCACTCATTAAATATGAGACAGTTCTCACTGCAGTTGTTCCTGCGTGTTTTCGCACTCACATCTCCTTTGTCAAAGTATCTCAAACCATGCCATGGATCTCTGACTGCCCATCGCATGGTGACAGAAACCACACAAACTAAAAGACTTTGTCAGAGATTTTGACACAGTGAAAATGCGGGACAATTTTGTGAAATGGGCTAATGATGATTCCAAAATGTGACTCTGAAATGGAAGTGCAGGCTGCACTGCCACCAAACGCATGAAAAAAAAAAACAATGCCAGGAGAATCTGCCAATGACGAAACACAACTGCGGACTCATTGACAGCCTACAGGATCAATGTTCACAACATCATTCTTGATACAGTCTCTGAGTGTATGCACCGTCGCTTCCTGCAGCACGGGAACTTTATGCTGACTTATCATTACTAGATCCACTTCATTTCCCAGATATAAATTCAAATGGGCTTCCCCATAATGCCCTTGAGGACATCAGTAATGCCTCATTCCTTTTGATGAAGAGCAACAGTTGAAAATTTACAATCTGAGTTGTGCAGCCTGGCCCTCCACTGGGACACTATTAAAAAGTCCCCTCCAGTGAGTACACAAACCAGAGAGTCACAGTCTCTTACCTCTGAGGAAGAAGAGAACAATCAGAGGACATGGAGGAAATTGATCTTGTTAGCAAAAGATGCACAGCCTGCAGGAAACTGTGCTGTGTGTTGCTACTTCCTCCTCCAGCAGCTGAGTTTTTCTCACAGGCGTCCACAAAATACATTGGCCTACAAATATTTGTTGACCTTGTCCTGCACACAGTGGCATGTGAAAGAAGCTTCTCGACACTTAAGTTCATTAAGAGTCGTTCAGGAGCAGAATCGAGAGGAAAATTTGGAAGCCTTCATGTTAATGGCAACAGAGAAGGAGATCCTCATGAGACTGGATTCGAATGATGTGATTGATAGAGTGGCAGAGAAAAGCAAATTATTGCGCAACCTGCTACTGTAACTACATAAAGGTAAAAAACATTTATTTTTCATGTTCTGGTTAAGCTATACTACTATGTTCTGTGGCAGTGTAATGTTTATGTTTCTGTTGGTTGCAGATGACCTGAGAAGACAAACGTGGCCTCTCTCTGTCAAAATTGCCAGGGCCTCTTTTTGGTGCCAGTCCGCCACTGCTCATCAAAGAGTTAAAGGGCACATTTTCTTCATCTAAGCCTTGATGAAGAGCTTCAGGAAAGGAAGGCCCATTATCTAGGTTCTGTATAAATGTAAGACACCTGTCAACACAGATGGACAGGTGTCCTCTGAGACAAGCCTTAATAAAAGGCAGCAAGGTGGAAGAGGAGGGACTGGGAAAGAGGAGAGTTGGGATGTCAGATGGGCAGCAGAGTGCAGAGACACCTGGAAACGCACCAGCTCAAAGACACAGAGACGCACGGCAGGTGTCCATTCAATGAACGGCGGCAACAAGAGAAGGATCTCCAATCAGCTTGGGGACCCGTGTGTGGAGGGGCAGCGATAACCAGCTGGAGGAGACTTATTATTGAGAGAGGGAGGCTGGAGCGCTGCAGCGGAGGAGTGAGGCACGCTTCACTCCTCCTCACAGATAAGTTCCTCTCTTCCACTGCACCTGTTTACTGCCCAGGAGTCTGTCCATTTGATTTATTTCCGTTGCTGTGGCACTGAGGTTTCTTCTTTTTTTGTGTGGGTGTGGACCAACCGGGACAGACAACCTGGAAGGGGAACAGCAGGCTGCAGAACAACGGTGGATCAGAGCGGCTACCTCCCAGGACACTGACCTGCCCTCCACCCTTCAGGAGTCCTGTGTGCAGTCGGGCCTGCCCTGGCTCCAGCTACTGCTGGGACAGCTTTTTAAGGAACTACTTTCATTTCTTTTAAATAAACTCTAGCTCTTAACTCCCACTGCGTATGTGTGATTCAACAGAATCAAAAACTCCCCAGTAGAACTAGAGGAAGAAAGGGCTGTTGTTGTGACACTAACAAGACAGAAACTAAGTTAGAACAAACATTTAGAATTTAGAAAAGTCTAATGCACCTGATGAAATCTACTCTCTCTTGGTAAAGGGACAAGAAGAAAGCAGCAGTTAATGGACTAAAGCAGAGAAGAAGAAACCAGAGCAGTGAGATGGTCAGTGTGGATCAGTAGAAGATCAGCCTGATGTCTGCAGTTTAGTGTCAACACAACTTTCACATCATCTTCATCTCAACACACAACTAAAACATGGTGTCTGACCTCAGAGTCTCCAGTCTGCAGTCTGGACTCTCCAGAAAACCACACAGATCCTCCAGTCCTGGATCCTGAAGGTCGTTGTCACTCAGGTCCAGTTCTGTCAGATGGGAGGTGTTGAACTTCAGAGCTGAGACCAGAGAAGAACAGCTGATCTCTGACAACCTGCAGCTCCTCAACCTGAAAGTAGAAACACGGAGATAAATGTAATCAGAGGTGATTCTCCTTAAAGTGGTTTGACTGTCATCATGTTCATGTGGATCATCACTGGTATCTGATGCTTTTAAAATAGAATTTAAAGATGACTTTCTGTCCAGTCTGATACTAGTTACTGGTTCTATCTGAGTTCTGATTCTGAACATCATCATTTCTATTTTCACAAAGGAGCAAACATCTCTGTGATCAGGGAGGCTGATCTGTCATCAAGCTGACATGGAGAAGGTCACATCCAGCAGCTTCAGACTCTCTAGAAAGTTCACTGGATTTACAGGAAGGGAGGGGGGACAGCTGATCCAGATGTTTCAACTTTACTGATGGAAGATCTCTCACAGAAACCCAGAAAAGAGACTTAGAGAAGAACATGTGAGCTGATTCAGGTTTAATTCTGATCTAAATGGTTTCTCTGCTGTTGAACTTCAGAACAGCTGAAAAAAAACAGGTTCATCAATGAAGTTGAGATCAATGTTTTACAGCTGATCTTTTTGATTTGCAGGCTCAGAATTCTTCAGACCTTCAGAGACAGAACATTTCTACACATTTCCTCAGATTAAATGTTAGTCAATGTTTCATGAAAATGTTGATGAATGAAATCATTTTTAGACATCAGTGGAGGATTATAACTGGATCAATGGAGAAAAACTACAACATCTCCAGTGAACTGACCTCAGAGTCTCCAGTCTACAGTTTGGACTCTCCAGTCCAGAACACAGCTGTTTCACTGCTGAATCCTTCAGGTTCTGGTTCCAACTCAGGTCCAGTTCTGTCAGATGGGAGGGGTTGGACTTCAGAGCTGAGGCAACAATTTCACAGTCAGTCTCTGAGAGTCCACATTCAACAAACCTGTGATGAGAGAAAATATGAGGTGAGTTGTAATAAAACAGATGATCTGAGTTCTAAACACAGACTGAACACATCTGATGACAAAACAGAAAGATGTCATCATCTGATGAACATCTGATCTTCACATCTGTGCTTCAGATCATCTCATCCTGCTGTTTTTGACATGACACCATGAATGTGTTCAGTGTGTCTCAGAGCTGCAGACTTTGTTTTCATCTGCAGATGAAGGAGGGAACATGGCGGTCCATTCAGGTTCATGAATGTCTACGGTCTGTCAGCGTCATCTGATCCCACAGTCACAATGAAAATCTCTTCTTTAGAAAAAACACATTTACTCTTGGAGATTTTTCATTTGACTCTGAACATCTGGAATGAAAGTGTCCAAGTGTGGAGTTGAAGTTTTCTCCAGTATCCAGCTCAAAGATCTTCAAGGTTTTAAATGGATTTCATGTTTTTATGGCTCCTGTCTTTGTTCTTGTTGGATCTTGTATTCATGCTTCTGTTTCAGCATTTATGACAGCAATAAAATAACTTGCATTAATAGTTGGATGTTTTCAGCTGAGGAAGTGTCCTGGTGACATCTATTTCTTCTGCTGAACTCTTTCATGTGTTTCAGCTCATTTTTGGACGTCTGTATCTGAAAGAAATCCTGATGAAATGTGACAAACTGACCTGCAGGTCTATAGACCAAGTACATATGTGTCCACATCAGAACTATTCTAAGTCTCCAGCTCTGAGCAGCCTTTTTCAAGAGTTTTAATGAAAATCTTTCATCTGATGTGTCTCTGGAAAACTGGCTGGAACTTCATAGAAACACAACTCCCCAATAGCTCTAATATTTCAGCTTTCTCCGTTACAGAGATTCATCTCTGGCAGGAAATCAATTAACTAAATCAAGGATTTGAAATGGGAACCTCTGGTTGAGTTGACTTGAGGAGACCCAGAATAAAACAAACACATTTGACTTCTAAAGTTTTCATGTTGAAGATCAGAACAATCAGAAGTGTGAATATTTAAAGAACTAAACAGCTAATCTGCACTAACTGATGGAGTTAATGATCACATCTGGACTCACCGAGCCTTTCTGCAGTTCCTCACAGCTGGGATCAGTCTACGTCCTCCTCCTGATGTTGTGTTGTACTTCTGCAGGTCCAACTCATCCAGAACCTCCTCTGACATCTGCAGCATGTAGGCCAGAGCTGAACAGTGGATCTCAGAGAGTTCCTGCTCTGATCTGTTCTCTGACTTCAGGAACTGTTGGATCTCCTGATGAACTGAGACGTCCTTCATCTCCATCAGACAGTGGAAGATGTTGATGCTTCTGTCAGGAGAGATTCTGTCAGTGTTCATCTCCTTCAGGTTGTTGATGACTCTCTGGATGAATTCTGGACTGTTCTTCCTCTGATCCAGCAGACCTCCTAAGAACCTCTGGTTGGACTCCACAGAACAAAAACCTTCATTTCGACTGCTCCCTGTTCGCCACAGTGGAGTGAGCAGACGCTTGGCAAACATTTTTAGCTGGATGCTCTTCCTGTTGCAACCTGGGATCACAGAAAGACCATGAAGGAAGCGAACAAACAGGTCCAGGTGGCCATTTTTACTCTCCAGGGATTTCTCCATGACTCTCTTCAGGAAGTCATCTAGAGATGAGTATCTGTAGTTTTTTCCCAGGAAGTTCTTCACCACATCAGCGTCTCTGTTGGTGTAACAGTGGAACATGTAGACTGCAGCCAGAAACTCCTGGATGCTCAGATGAACAAAGCAGTAGACTGGTTTCTGGAAGATCACACACTCTCTTCTGAAGATCTCTGTACAAACTCCTGAGTACACCGAGGCCTCTGTGACATCAAGACCACACTGCTCCAGGTCTTCTTGGTAGAACATGATGTTTCCTTTCTCCAGATGTTCAAAGGCCAGCCTCCCCAGCTTCAGAAGAACTTCCCTGTCAGCCTTCATCAGCTCCTGTGGACTGGTCTCATGTCCCTCATGGTACTTGTTCTTTTTCCTCTTTGTCTGAACCAGCAGGAAGTGTGAGAACATGTCAGTCAGGGTCTCTGGCAGCTCTCCTCTCTGCTCTGTAGTCAACATGTGCTCCAGAACTGTAGCAGTGATCCAGCAGAAGACTGGGAGTCCACACATGATGTGGAGGCTCCTGGATGTCTTCATGTGGGAGATGATTCTGCTGGACAGCTCTTCATCAGTGAATCTCCTCCTGAAGTACTCCTCCTTCTGGGCGTCAGTGAAGCCTCGTACTTCTGTTACCCTGTCAACACATGTTGGAGGGATCTGATTGGCTGCTGCAGGTCTGGAAGTGATCCAGATGAGAGCTGAGGGAAGCAGGTTCCCCTGGATGAGGTTTG
The DNA here is from genome assembly GCA_018398805.1 of Hirundichthys speculiger. Classification (NCBI taxonomy): domain Eukaryota; kingdom Metazoa; phylum Chordata; class Actinopteri; order Beloniformes; family Exocoetidae; genus Hirundichthys; species Hirundichthys speculiger. The sequence continues at coordinate 6,876 of JAGFBZ010001379.1, forward strand.
TCAGCAGCACGTTGAGAGAGATGAGCTCTGTGTGACATCAGACAGGACTGACTGTTGTTGAAATCCAGTGAAAGTCTGCTTTCATCCAGGCCGTCAAAGATGAACAACAGTTTCCAGACAGCCAGCTGCTCTGCTGAGACCTTCTGGAATGTTGGATGAAAAACCTGGAGCAGCCTGAGAAGACTGTACTGCTCATCTCTGATCAAGTTCAGCTCCCTGAACGACAGCAGAACCACCACCACACTGACATCTTGGTTCTCCAAGCCCTCTGCCCAGTCCAGACTGAACTTCTGCACTGAGAAGGTTTTTCCAACACCAGCGACACCGTTGGTCAGAACCACTCTGATGGATCCACGTTGGTCAGGTAAGGCTTTGAAGATGTCCTGGCACCTGATTGGAGTGTCATGGAGGGTCTCCTTCTTGGAAGCTGTCTCCAGCTGCCTCACCTCATCATCATGTTGGGTATCAACCTCTTCACTCCGTCCCTCTGTGATGTAGAGCTCAGTGTAGATCCTTTTGAGGAGGGTTCTACTTCCTGGTTCATCAGTTCCTTCAGTCACATGTTCACATCTCCTCCTCAGACTGATCCTATCTTCATCTAGAAGCTCCTGCAGACCAACATCTGCTGAAAGAGCAGAAACCATGAAAGTCAAGAAACAGAAAAGTGTTTCCTGTCATGTCAGAGCAGTTTTCAGAAATGAGTCCATCAGCAGACAGATGTTCAGTCTGACCTGGTCCAGTTCTGCTCTGACTGGCTGTCTGCAGTCCAGCTCTGGTTCTGGATCTTTCTCCACACTGGGGACAGGAGGAGTGTCCTGATGAAGCAGACTGGTCCCAGTATGAGCTCATGCAGCGTCTGCAGAACCAGTGTCCACAGCTGGTAGAGACTGGATCCTTCAGGACGTCCTGACACAAAGCACAGCAGGACGGCTGCTCCTCCACACTAACTCCACTCCTCTTCCTCCCTCTGTGAAGACATTTCTTCATCACTACAATCATTTTCTGACTGTTGGAGAAAAATCTCCAGATTAGTCAACAGAGTCCAGAAGCTCAGATGGTCTCAGAGATCAGGAAAAGTGTGGCTGCTTTTCTGTTTGAATTCAGCATCCAGGCTGGAATCAAACTGATGATTCCTTCTAGAAACATTCAACTATTCTTTAAAAATCAATAATCATCAGTTAGTGTATTGATGAAGGATTAAGAAACAGGAAGTGTTGATAAGTTAAAGAGACAAAATCTAATGTCATCTAATCATATAATCATATAATCAGTTAACAACAGTTCTCTTACTTTGTGTCTGAGGGTCCAGGTTCATTACTGAAGACTGGAACATAATCTTTAGACCGGTCACTCTTCATAGACAGACAGATGGATCCTGGAGACTCTGGTCTCTGATGATGGTTCAGACCTCTGCAAATACAAACATTTTCTGTGCTGGAAAAAAAATAATTCAAACTCTGCATTAAATATATGAGAGTGAATAATTTATTGAATCAGTAACAGCTACTGTGTCTGAGTCTTCAGGGGCCCAGAGACCAAACTGGGGGCCAATCAGACGCAACCAGGCTGAGATACGTGTCTATTACAGGTGTTGGATGTGTCCACCTAGACCCAGAGACTCCAGAATGGTGCAATAAAAGCACCCTCTTGATGATTTGGACACATCACAAGAAGGTGTCCAGAAGCTGAACCTGCCAGTGGATGCAACTGAACAGTCCTGAGTCCATTGAGATGAACTTGAGTCCAACGGTGGGAAGTTCGTACTCAAACTTTATTCATAAAGTGGAAGTTATGTTAGTTCTTGAATTCCCCCTTGGGGGATTAATAAAGTATTTTGAATTTGAATTTAAATTTGAAATTTGATATAGAAATGTTGAAAGGGAGCTGATGTGATAATTGCATCAAAAACACCGAATCAGGCTCTTTTATTGAACTTAAATCATAATTAATGACATGAACTAACACTTTAAGAAGAAGTTATATAAAACAAAAGCCAAGAAAAGCCATCCAGTGACAGTGTCATACATGTTTAAACTGAGCAGGTACTTGTATGATATTGACTGAAAACAGCAGGAAAATGGTCATTTTTGATGTTGTCCCACTATAAACCATTCAGAAAGACAGAACTGAGATGTTTGGAGATGAAAATATCACCTGTCACAATAATTCAAGATGAGTCATATAATCAGTTAACAACAGTTCTCTTACTTTGTGTCTGAGGGTCCAGGTTCATTACTGAAGACTGGAACATAATCTTTAGACCGGTCACTCTTCATAGACAGACAGATGGATCCTGGAGACTTTAGTCTGTCCTCCTCTTCCTCCACACAACCATCCATCTTCTGGACTTCAGTCAGTCTGAGAGCTGAACCAGAACCTCTGACTGTGAGATCAGAACCAAAGAATCAGGACAAACTAGTTTGTTCAAGAGTCACTCAGACTGAAACCAGAGGAGGCTGGTAAGTTTTCAAGCTCCTGCTTTTCATTCTCTTTGAGAACTTGTTCTTCAGGTGTTGAAGATGATGCTGAACACAATAGACAGAGACAGCTGAACTGATCCTGAAAGAGGAGAAGAAAGAGAGAATCTCTGGATGTACATGTAGAAAGAGAGAAAGAGAGGAATGAGAGTCAAATACAGAAGCTAAAATAGGTCAAAATGTTACTTAGAACTTCCAAGAGACTAAAGTGACTTCCACAAACCAGTGATGAGTGAATCCCTGCAGTCTGAGTTCACCACCCAGGTCTGACGGTGGATGTGGGAGTCCTGCATCCCAACCTCTAACTAATCAGATCCTAGTACTAAATCTACTACCCACATCAGGGGGTGTATTTAATACAAATCTTTCATAGAAGTTATTGATTTAGTTACAACTTTTACATCTGTCTCAGCATCTGTCCATCCAGCCAGCTTTCTGCTCGAGCTGTTTGAATATTAGTTGTACTGTTGGAGTCAGAGATTCATCTGACTGATCCAGAAGTCCACAGACTCACATGGATTCATGGACTCAGCTCCACAGACACACAGCTCAGTGATACGATCAATGATCCAGAACAGGAGTTCTACAGGATCCCTTCATTTCCTGAAACTAGAATTTACTGAGCTGCTTCTGTGCTGTCGTAAACTTAGATACCTCACACATCAGATTGTTAAATTGTTATTCTTTACATTTTTGATTAAACAGGAGTCTGCTTTATGTTTGTTTTGGAAAATAAATCAAAAACAAGACGTGCATTAAGCCCTTCATCTTAACTAGACTCTTTACCATCAACTAATTTGTATTTAGTACAAGCTCCTGTTTCTCTGGCAAGATTTCTGAGTTTGTTCATTTGCAGTGGAGGGATCTGGAAGGGTCTTCAGATCTGAGTGAAGGCTGGTCCAAATGGACTTGGGTCCCCTGGACCCAGAAAAGGCTGGAGAGATTCTCTCTCAGCTGGTCTAAAGCACCTCAGGTTCCTCCTGGAGGAGGTGGATGGAGAGAAGGAGGTCTGGACCTCTGATTAGACTGCTGCCCCACCACCTGAACCTGGAGACGTTGCTGGATGGATGGACATTTTTAGTTTAAAACCAACTGATAAATGGTTCATTTTCTGTGTCAACAAAACAAGAGTCACTTGTTTTGTTGCAGCTAAAGGCACTTCAAACCTTGATGAGTTTTTTTTTGTACAGTGGAGAGTCTCTGTGATTCAGGCAAGTTAAGAAACTAAAGGATTTTAGACAAAAATAAAAGTACATGAACCAACTTGAAAAACACATGGAGGTAGAGTGTGTTCACTACCAGGCTGATACTGCAGCCTTCTAGTCTTCTGCTGAATCAGAAACTAACTTTAGCTGGTAGAAGTAACACGATGCTGGAAACACCAGACAAACGATCAGTCCTGCAGCACAAAAGATTGTAATGACGGTAAAGATAATACCCAAGTTCATTATCTGCTGCACAGAAAACATCAACAACATTTGGTGTTACTGGAGTCTACAGAGATGCCTGTAAAGATAAATGTTGCTTGACTTGTAAAACCGGTTCCAACACTCAGTAGAAAAATAACCAGTTCATGGATGACTGAAGAGGCAGCTGGAATCTAGACAGACAATCAGAAGGTAGAAACCTGAAACGTTCCTCTGCTGCCACCAGCCTGGCTTCACAATCTCATTACACAACAGTTACACAAGCAGATGAACACAACTTTCTCCAGAGAACAAGACTTTATTTTGAAAATCTCTACAGGAAACAGCAGTCTGACTTTAATGGCAGAGACGACAACTTCATATCAGGAAATAAAAACCTTCAGTTTGTTCAGAGAAGAAAACTACTCAACATCAGCTGATCACCTTGATGTTCTCTTCAATAAGGTTCTTATCAACACTGTCAATCATCTAACAGTCAGGTAGATTTGTCTACAAACACAAGAGTGATCAAAGTTTTAGTGAAATCAGAGCTGAATATTCTCCACACATGATGAAGCAGAAACAAACAACAATGTTTCTAAAGACAAAGTTAAAGACAAACAAACTTACAGTTTCTTCAAACAGTCCAAAGAGTTGAAAAAGAAAACTCTGCGGTCTGAACACAACCCAGTGTGACACAGCTGAAGCATTACCTGGACTGAGTCAGAGCTCACCTGTGATGGAGGCAGGACAGGTAGGAGGAGCAGCAGCAGACTTGTTCTTCCAGTTCTGATGGAACACTGCTCTTCTCTTTTATTCCTCCTGTCAGTCTGCCAGTCAAACCAGCAGAGGACTGGACATGAGTCAGATCATCTGTGGAGCTGATCTGCTGAGGAGCTGACCGTAAGAAACTTCAGTCAGATCAATAAAGGACAACGAGCTGTTTCAGATGTGTTTAGTTGGTGAAAGTGCTGCTGTGACTGCTCTGAATGTGGCTTTAGGAGAAGCAGCTGCTTTCTTCTCTTCATGATATTCCCAGTACAGGATGTTGATAGAAGCTAGAGCTCATTTTAAAGAGCTGGAATAAGAAATGAAACCACAACCAGGACAGTTCAGTCATGATTTGGAAGGACTTAGAACAAGTTCAAAAGTTTATGCTATATCTTTGAATATACATCCTTTTATATATACTTTATTCAATCAAAGATAAGACAACCCTGATTATAGGACCACTAGAGGTTTTTCTTTGTTATTTTTTAAAAATATATAAAGTATTTGAAGAATGTGTGACTGGTGAAATATAAATGTTCATACACGTTCCAAGAAAAAGGACTGTGTTCAAGGATGTTGGACAAAGGCTTGGACCCTCTGAAAAATGTGGCCCCTTGATGAGCCCTTTACTCAGAGAAGTCCTCAGTCCATCACTGGAGAGACTCGTCCTTCACCACAAAGTCAGTCTGTTACGCTGAAACATCCATCTGCATCAGTCAAGGTTAATAAAGGATGATGAGGATGATGATTAATATTATTGTCATTGTAAATGTTTGAATCACTAAAATCTAATAATCGATATACATGAACAATGTATGTAGGTAGGTGTAATTAACTATTTTTTATTATTTTTACATTATGTCTTATTTATTAAGTAATTAATATTCTAGGATACAACACACATTTGAATATCACACTCATTAGTTGTAAAATATTTTTTGAATCCAGTTTTATTTCATTTAGCTGTTTTCATGAGGAGTCCAGAAATATAGATTTATCAATAAGCCAGACAATACTGGTTTGATATCATCAACAGGATTCCAACTCCGTTCCTCCCTGAGATGGTGATGCAGCCAGACTGGTACCATGCAGCATCTGCTGGTAGATATCTGTGGTCCAGACCTTGATACCGAGCCAATGAGGTGATCATTGGTTTGAAGCAGGTGTGCTGGTTCAGGGAAGTTTTAGGGATGACCATATTCATCTCTAAAACTGTCTCCATTTCTTTTGTTGTCAAGGCCAGATGTTTTTTTCTTTTTGGAACACATAAAGGTTTGAATTTTGAACTATGTCATCGAACAGCTCTTCTGGAAATAGATGCATAAAGAAATCTATTGCTTCTGTTCCCTCAACATTCAGTTTCCTCTCTCCTGAAAAAGGAGGCAGGTCTCCCTCAAACTGGTTGTCTTTCATTTTCCAGATGTTTCTGCTTTTTTTCTGTTCTTGAACTCTGACAGGTGCCTCAACTTCTGCATCCTCATCTCCACTGTCACTGATCCAAGCATTTGCTGATGTTTTGTCTGGCAGCCGTTCATCATCACTGTCACCAGCATCTTCCTCACTTGACTCAGATGGTATCTGCTCCACTGTCCTGTAGGCCTTTCTAGAACTCTCTGCACAGCTCTACAACACAAAGACACTAACTGTTACTCGCATGATGGGACAATCTGCACAAAACTTTATTTTGGGTTATTTATTTTTTTAATACTTCAAGTTGCATTCTTATTACTTAAATCAATTTATTTACAACCAAAAAGTTAAAGCAGATGAAGCTTTTTCAAGCAAGCACCTGTCTGCTGTAACACGGCGCTATCATGATCTCAGACTGGAGACTAGAGTTGTCACAAGAACCAACACTACCAGTAATCTGAACGTGACCCAACCTGGTGGCCACAGCCACAGTTGAAGCCCAGAAACATGACGCCCCATGTGTCTCTCTCCAGTCAGTTGTCATGGCAACAAGATGCTCTGACGGTGGTGCACATTTAGACCATAATACACCCATGGTTTGGAGCAGAGACAAAACAAACGTGTGTGAATATATAAAACGGAGCTGAAGAATGAAACAATAAGTTTACAGCAGTCAGTGGAAACAGCCTGAAAGTGAGTGAATGAGAACAACAGTTCTGTCATTGAACTACAAGCAGAATAATAATGACTACATGACTTCCTGTTTGTGTGGAGGCATATTTACCATTTTACCTCATGTTTCTGCCTGAGAAGTTGTTTAAGTGGAGCTTAGCCTAAAAACAAGTTTGATGTGTCAGTTGTTATAATTAGCCTATTGTTGTTGTTATTATTAATATTATTAGGCCTATTATTATTATGATTTAATAAAGTAGCCCAATGATTTTAGAAGCACATGCTTTTTTTCAGTTATAGTATCGAATAGAGTATCAAGAATCGTGGAAATTTGCTAGTATTGGTATTGACTACGGAAATTCTGGTATTGTGACAACCCTACTTGAAACTTTGCATATAGTATTTGTTTTTTGGGTGTGTTCAGGGCACGGACAGAACATTAAAGATTACATGATTACATGAGTACAAAGTTACATGCATTACAAATCATTAATTTTCTTGGTCAATTAAAAATAAAATCAATAGGCTTTACTATTATTCTTATTATTATTAAGGATATATTGAGGAAGAGCAGCATAATGATGAGGCGGCGCTGGATGCTGAGGAGATGGCGGTCAGCAGTATGGTGGGAATGGGAGAAAGTAGGGAAAGGGTGGGAATGGATGGCAATAAAACAAGCAGCTATTGCAATTCTAATCACTGTCATGGTCTACTGGCTTACTTATTCCTTACTTTTTTCTGTCCTCTATTCATGTGTGCAATGTCGGGCCCCTTTGACCTCAAAACCCATATGGAATACAGCCCAGCTACGCCACTGCATGTCAGACTGGGACGACATCACCTGATCATTTCTAAAACATTTCTATCCTTTACATTCTCCTGTTGTGAAACTGCTTCATGAAAAACCAAACCCGTGGCCGACCACTTCTTTGGATCCAGTTGAGGAGTGAATAGAGAAAAACTGATGTGATCATTGACCACATCACCAAACCTTGTTGAAAGATCATTTCCTGGATCTTCATGAGATGAGATTCATCCACTGAAGGACTTTTTCATGAACAATCTCAGGAGCAACTTTAAAATCAAATCCAGATTCATGAAGTGACAAATAAATGGACTGTAAAGATGGTTAACCAGTTTCTGGTGACATGTAAAGCACATAGAACATGTGAGCCAAAGTGAAGGAGGGTCTTCTCCATCATGTGAAGCAGACAATAACATGTATAGAAGGGACTGTGTTCCATTTAGATCTGGAGACCAGATTCACCAACACTGACGCTTCTCACTATGTCTGTGTTGGACAAAACCAAACACTGCAAGGACTGGGTCTCCACTGTCAACATGTCAGTAAAACAAAGATCTGCATCATTCAGGACTGAGATGAGCAGTTCTGTCATCATCATTATTCATTTGATGATGACAGAAAACAACATTTTATGTGTACCTTCATTCTCCAACCTGAGTTCCCATCATCAGAGCTCATCTCTTCTCCTGGATCAATGTCTTTCACAGCAAACAAACACAGATGAGGGCGTCCTCTCACAGAGATCTTCTTCATTTTGCTGTTTGGACTCCCATGATGCTCGTTACCAAGCCTTCCTGAGGAGCCATCCTCTCTGGCTGCATCCATGCTGAAATTAAATCAAATCCAATGTAGAAGAATAGAAAATCACTCCTGAATTCATTCTGCTGCACTTTTACTTCTAGTAAATAACACTAATGAGCAATGAGTCGTATTTTGTGAGCTATAAACTTACAAATATGTGGACTGAAGAGAAAATAAAAATACACAAAGCAAAACTCTTTTCCATTGAAACACAATTCCAACATAAAGAGCTTCAAGGCTTTATGGTCAAAGGTCACATGAACAACTTCTAGACTCCACTTTGCTTCATGGATGTAAATAAGTCACTTGAAGCTCCAGTTTTCTGCGTGTTTAGAAGATGTTTTGAAAAGCTGCTGTCAGGTGATGATTCATGAATAAAATGTGACGGTTCACATATTTGATTGTGACAGTAATTTGAAGCAGAACACAGATGGAGCCATCAAGTGGTCACCTGTGTGGGAGAGTTCTGAGGTGACTGCTCAGAATCAGGTCTGGATGTGGGAAAAGTAGTTGGAAAATAGTCAACTTCCATCTCAGCTGCTGCCTGTTCAGTGTCACCACAGCAGACTGATCCACAGGAGAAGTTTGGAACAAGGTTGACACTGGATGTCCTTCCTGACACTACCAGGATTTGAACCCAGGACCTCCCACATGGTCTGCAGCAGCACTACCACTAAGACACCAACTTCCTGTCAGAAAACACTGATCCCCTGATACTTGTCAGACAGTGAGCTGTCAACCATGACATGTCTGAGTTCATAGTAAAGCTGAAGTTCTTGCTGTGTGACCAGGAACTCACAGATACCAACAACATGTCCTCCAGGCTTCAGCATCACAGAGCTCTGCATGAGCCTCGACAGTCAGCCACCAGATCCAGATACAAGCCAAAGTCATCACTGACATTTACTGCACATTTACTGAATCTTGTGTTCAACTCCAACAATACAGCAGCATTAGATGTTCTAGAGTCCAGAAAAGCAATGGTGGATGAGGGTCTGTTCAGCAGGAAGATAAAGGACTCCCAGCTGTTCTCCATGGTGGAGGGGTTCAGGGGCCTCATGCATGGTTGGATCCCACCTATCTTCTCCCAACTAGAAAGGTGTGTGAACAGAGCCCAGCTGCTTAATTATACTTTGCTAATCATGATAATCTCTCTTCTTTTCACCCTCAGGTTCTGAAGGTCATGGTGGACACCAAATACTGGGAGGTCCAGGAGAAGACCAAAGAGCAGGTCCAGAAGTCTGTGGCTGTCAGCCTCACGTCTGACATGTGGATGGTCATGAACATGAACACCTACCTGGCAGGGACGGACCACTTCATTGATGAGAACCACCAGCTCTGCACCTTTCTGGGGGAGCAAGAAAACCTGGCTGGGGGGCTTGTTCAGCTCATGGAGAAGTGGGCCAGTAGAGAGAAGATTCAGGACCTCATCACTGATGGACAATCCAACATGACTGCATGTGTGAGACAGCTGAATATTAGACACACAACATTCATTGTTCCTGCAATCAGCCTGATAGTTGGTGACATATTTGATGATGTGGATGGACTAAAGGATTTAAGACCAAACTGGACCAAGTTAGTGACCTTCTTCAGGACAAAGTGGTCCAAGTACAGGAGCAGATGGGGAGGCGGGGCTTCAAGATGATCATTGAGGTGGACACACGTTGGAACAGCACGCTCCATGTGTTGGAGTGTCTTCATGATCTTAGAGAGCCAGTGGCGGCAGCCCTGGCCTCACTAAAACCTGACACCACCCTCTAACAGCATCACAACATGAAATAGTTCAAGATTTTCTTTGTGGACTTGCTCCATTCCAGCAAGCATCTGCTGAGGTTTCAGCCCAGAAGAGGTCGTCTGCCTCTAAAGAGGCACCTTTGATGAAGATGTTGCATCATGCAGTAACATGCAGAGTCCAGACCCTGATGACATCCAATGCTGTGAGGCAGCAGGGTGACACCTTGGTTCAGCGTCTGAGGGGACATGTATCTCATCCTGAATAAAAGTTGTAACAATGCCAAACTTCTAAAATGAACGAGTCAACCTGATGAAAACCCTCCCAGACCAGCTCCAACTGCCAGTCACCCCTGGAGATCAGTCTGCAAACAATAGTAAGTCCCCTGACTGCTGTATTGTGGATGATGATGTTGGTCCTGTGAATGACTCCCCCCTCCCTCCCTGCTGCTACTGGTTAGTAGCTGAGCTTTGGCAGCTGCTGGATGCATCCATTGATAGCAGCAGGAGCAGCTCCAGTGTGGAGGTGGATGACACCATAGAAGTGGATGCTTCATTCATTCAGGTCATGGTAATAACATGTGTCCTGTCACGTTGTCTGTCATGTGTTCACTTCCACAGCAGATGGCAGTATTTTGCTGTGTTTCAATGAGGAGCAGTGAACCCTTTGGTGAAATAATGGGCTACCTGGAACACTTGAAGTTCTGATTAAAAACTGATCACAGCCCCTCAGAACAAACCTGTCATCAAAGATCAGGATTTACTGAGTTCTGAAGCTGATGACAGGGTCCACATGAAGACCTGAACCCCAGTGATGAGACCCTCATACACCTCTAAGGGAACCCTGACTGGATCCTTATCCAGGTAGAGATCTGTTCCTGGTTAAGTCTCTGGGTCAGAGTCCTCCATCCATGGAAGTCTGGAAGCTGTAAAAACTTGATCCAAACAACCTGGTGGACTTTGTTACTCTCTATATCACACACAGGTCACGTGATCCAGTGAAGCAGCTCGGAGGATCTGAACACAGTAACAAGTCCTGAAAGTGGTCTGTGTTTCCTCATGAAGAAGTGGCAGAATTAGAGAGGACCAAAGTCTGGTTCTGATCAGGTCTGGGACCCAGTCAGATGGAGGACAGGGACTCAGTTAGATGGAGGTCTGGGACCCAGTCAGATGGAGGTCCTGGACCCAGTCAGATGGAGGACTGGCTGTGGTTTCTAGCTGAAGCTCTATTTGTCCCAGACATGTCCATGCTGGTCTTCAGGTGTCTCCATGTCTGTAACGATGTTTTTGAATGAGACTAAAAGTAAAGACTTGAGAGTCTCTTCAGTTTTCATGGAGTTTTACTTCCATTAAATACAAGAGTCAGACAACAAGTTACAGATCATGATGAAGGTCTCCAGAATAAGATGTCATGATGAATTTAAGCATAAACAGAAAGATTTCAGAAGCTTCCAGAAAGATCCAGAAGGACAACAGCATCTTAATGACAGAAGACAAGGTCTTGTAGCTTCAGAGACATCTGGTCTCCCCTCAGACCTGAAACCTGATTATTCCTGTCTAGTTCTTGACAGACCAGAAGAGATTATTGAGAGACAGATGGATAGATAGATGTGTCACGCATGGAAATGTATTTTTAATTTAGATCCATTTTTAGTGACATCAACATTCAGATATTGAATTCAAGGAAAAGATGTTTTCATTATTTAAAGAAGTTGCAGAATTTCAAGTCTAAATAGGTTTTGTTTAATGCCATAAATAATGTTGCAACAGCTTTGTCCCAGGAACTCATCACACAATTGACATGTCCAGTAAAACATTGCAAATTGATCTGTTCCTTGAACAGAATAATCTGCAGTGAGATTCAACATATCAGATCTAAAAAGATTAGATTCTTGGGTTTCAGTACTGATCAAGTCTATTGTGTAGAATATTCAATCTTAAATGTATCATGTGTCAGAGCCAATTTAAGAGTTTGAATTTAACCTTTGATTATTTCTCTTTTGTAAAATACAATATATTATCTGGTAAATATAAATCTAGAAAATCTAAATCAGATTGGGTGGAATGATGTCATAGAAACAGCTGCACAAACATTTATAAATTTATGAATTCTAGGCTGAACAACACTTGTCAATCATTAACTTTCTGACACTGGTGCATGTTGAGAACATGACAGATCCAGGTTATTGTTTAGCCATGTAGCCAATAAACCTTTATTATAAAGTTGACCTGTTCAGAAGTTGATGAAATGAATCCATTGAATGAATGTGACAGAGTTGCTGCTGCAGATGTGAGTCAGAACAAATGAACATTTCTGCCAGAATCACAACACATCAGTAACACTCAGGTTTCTGTCTTATAGATCATTCTGGAACATGACTTCAGACTATTAAAATGATCATATCTGTATATCTGGCTCTAGTTCAGGACACAGAAGAACAACTAGAAAAAACAAAAACTCTACTGGACCCTGTTGCAGCACAGAAACTGACACAACTACATGTGTCAGATGGAAGTTTGAAGGCAAAGCAAATTTATTTGAAGAACAATATTCATCCACAAGGCAACTCAATCTCCTTAACAATGATCAAAAGACATCAAAGAATATTTAAAAAGCAATTAAAACAGCTAGAAAAGACAAGAATAAAAACAATTGAATTGTTGAATTTCCCTTCTGGGATGAATAAAGTATTTTTCATTTCATTTCATTACAATTAAAGCTGAGAGCAGCATTCCTTCGGTTCCTCACTTCCTTCGGACAAACGAGTGATTTTTAATGAATTTTATTCATTTGTGTGTGACAAAACCGTCAACTTCCTGTTTCACAGTGAATAAAGCTGGCACCACTGAGGACACTTATGAGTATATTCTGTTCGCATCTCAGGCTGATATGATGAAGCACCTAGTAGATACCAGACATGATGAGATCAAAATCATGTTACTTTGACCAGATGGTGGTGCTCTGGAATTCATCCAATATTGTCAGATACATTTGTTCAGAGTGGAAGAATCATCAAACGTATGGACTTTCGGGCAGATTGACAATGTACGTGCAAGTGAGAACAACAATTATATTCATGGCAAGATATCGAACTTGGTTGTACTCTCATGGAAACGCTCTTTGATAAAAAGTTCCAGCTTTGACTTTTCTCTTTCACTTGAAAAATCTGGTTTCCAGGAACCTCATCAACAAACTCTGCTGACATTCAGCAATATTCACTTTGATTTAGGACTTGATCTTCTTCCTGGTTCTGACCTCCAATGAAGAAGGTTGAGTTCATGTTCAGCATCTGTCTCTTGTTACTGTGCTGTAGCAAGTCTGTTCTGACATCAAAGATCAGGATTTACTGAGTTCTGAAGCTTATGACAGGGTCCACATGAAGACCTGAACCCCAGTGATGAGACCCTCATACACCTCTAAGGGAACCCTGACTGGATCCTTTACCCAGGTAGAGAGACCTGTTCCTGGTTAAGTCTCTGGGTCAGAGTCCTCCATCCATGGAAGTCTGGAAGCTGTAAAAACTTGATCCAAACAACCTGGTGGACTTTGTTACTCTCTATATCACACACAGAGGTCACGTGATTCCAGTAAAGCAGCTCGGAGGATCTGAACACAGTGAACAAGTCCTGAAAGTGTCCAGAGTCTTCAGACTGGTCCAGTGTTCCAGTCCACGGAGCAGCAGAGGAAACCAGGTGAGAGTTTGTCCTCATTCTTCTTCTTCTTCTTCTGTTCCAGTGTCTGAGTGAGACTGAAAACTAAATACGTCAACAAGGACCTGCTGATCCATGAGCTGGAGTGGGTGCGTCTGTTCTGGTCTGTGTTTCCTCATGAGGAAGTGGTGGAATTAGAGAGGACCAAAGTCTGGTTCTGATCAGGACTGGGACCCAGTCAGATGGAGGACTAGGACTAGGACTAACTTCTAGAAAGAACCAGACATGGTGAGATTGAAGTCTTTTAACGAGCAGTCCGGATGGGCGGATCGATACCAACATATCAATACTGAGATCCTGGTGGTTCAGTTTTAACGATCCATCCTCTCAATAAAGAATCTATACCAGGTAATGCTTTAACATCTAAATTCAATAATCTAACTTCAGACCATTTTCCTCTTTTTTATTGTTTGGTTTGGACAGGAACTACTTTTCCTTCCGCTTCAGCGCTCTGTTTCATAGAGCGGCTGTAATGCGGCTCACAGAAGCAACTGTCTTAACGGCTGAACATCAATGTTTATGATGTTATTTTGACACCTTAATTATGATTATTGTGACTAAACAGTCAGACACTGTGGCCTGAAATGTTTCTAAATATCTGAATATTTAAATGTTTTATATTTTTATATGATATTTGAAAATAATAACAGGACCAAAATCATATATGCTGCATAATTTATATCTTTGTCAATAAACACTCCCAAATATGTAACTTTTTCTTACAGCGTTATACCATTAATTTCCATCAGATTGTCATCTTTGAGAGGGAATGAAACAAATTTATTCAAATTCATTTTTTACCCTGATACAGAGGAAAAATTATCGATCTTTCTCTGTCGTTGTCCCGTCCCAGCTCCTCCTCCTCCTCCTCCTCCTCCTCCTCTTTTTTCCCTCTTCTCTTTCCCATGCTGTCACAGGAAGGTGAAGGTTCAGCCAATCACATCAGTCTGAAGGGTTACCGCCCCAACCAACTGATAAAAACAGCCACTAAACTCAGAGAGCTGAATCTTCAGGAGAGCGTCCAGCTGGGTTGAGGGCTGCTGTTTTACGGCCCACCATCACAGCTTTGTTCTCTCTGGACTAACAAACTGCTCTGTTGTAACTGACTGATACGCTCGTTACTGTACGAATACGCTCCAACGGTATTTTAGCAGCAATGTAACGCCATAGTTGAGTTCATGTTCAGCATCTGTCTCTTGTTTCCTGTGCTGTAGCAAGTCTGTTCTGAAGTCATTTGATGTCACATTCAAAAACCCTGGAAACCAGATTAGTTGTCAGTAAACTATCCTGCTGCTGCATGGACAGGATCATTTCAACTGCTATTGAGTCATTTTCAGACACAATTCAGTTGTTGGTTTCTGGTTGTTTTAGCTGCTGTTTTTAGCAGTGTGGTCCTTCCACATCTGGACTCATCTGACTACTTCTCTCTGCTTCCTGTCCCAGCTGACAACCCCCTCTGAAGAGGAGAAACCAAGCCCTCTAGAAAACTATGAAACCATTGAGTTGTTTCATGAACATTTCTGGGTTTGTCTTTGTGTTGAGGATGAGCTTGTTGTCTCTGCACCAGGAGGACAGGGTCTGGACCTCTGCTCTGGAGACCGTTTCATTTTAGTGTGAATGAGTCCCACAATGGTGGAGTCATCTGAAAGAGAATGAAAAGCAGGAGCTTGAAAACTTACCAGACTCTTGAACAAACTAGTTTGTCCTGATTCTTTGGTTCTGATCTCACAGTCAGTGGTTCTGGTTTCAGCTTATCAGACTGACTGAAGTCCAGAAGATGGATGGTTGTGTGGAGGAAGAGAAGAGGAGGA
Organism: Hirundichthys speculiger; assembly: GCA_018398805.1. Taxonomy (NCBI): domain Eukaryota; kingdom Metazoa; phylum Chordata; class Actinopteri; order Beloniformes; family Exocoetidae; genus Hirundichthys; species Hirundichthys speculiger. The sequence continues at coordinate 22,474 of JAGFBZ010001379.1, forward strand.
CAGACTAAAGTCTCCAGGATCCATCTGTCTGTCTATGAAGAGTGACCGGTCCAAAGATTGAACCTCCAAACCTTCAGTAATGAAACCTGGACCTTCAGACACAAAGTAAGAGAACTTATCTATCTATCGATCGATCGATCGATCGATCGATCGATCGATCGTTCTATCTATCTATCTATCTATCTATCTATCTATCTATCTATCTATCTATCTATCTATCTATCTATCTATCTATCTATCTATCTATCTATCTATCTATCTATCTATCTATCTATCTATCTATCTATCTATCTATCTATCATCTTCATCACGGTTCATCAGACTGTGAGACTCCAAACCTTCTAGTTATCTGCAGCTGCAGTTTGACTGTTTAGATCTTCTTCAGTGGTCATCATCAATATTATCAGTGACTGATGTGGAATGAACAAGAACATGTTTGTGTTTGTCAGAGGTCTGAACCACCGTCAGAGACCAGAGTCTCCAGGATCCATCTGTCCGTCTATGAAGAGTAACTTGTCCAGATATGAACCTCCAGTTTTCAATAATGAACCTGGACCTTCAGACACAAAGTAAGAGAACTGTTGTTAACTGATTATATGACTCATCTTAAATGACTTTGACAGATGACATTAGATTTTGTCTCTTTAACTCATCAACACTTCCTGTTGCTCAATCCTTCATCAATACACTAACTGATGATTATTGATTGTTAAAGAATAGTTGAATGTTTCTAGAAGGAATCATCAGTTTGATTCCAGCCTGGATGCTGAATTCAAACAGAAAAGCACCACACTTTTCCTGATCTCTGGACCATTGAGCTTCTGGACTCTGTTGACTCATCTGGAGATTTTCTCCAACAGTCAGAAAATGATTGTAGTGATGAAGAAATGTCTTCACAGAGGGAGGAGGAAGAGGAGTGGAGTTAGTGTGGAGGAGCAGCCGTCCTCTGTGCTTTGTGTCAGAACGTCCTGAAGGATCCAGTCTCTACCAGCTGTGGACACTGGTTCTGCAGACGCTGCATGAGCTCATACTGGGACCAGTCTGCTTCATCAGGACACTCCTCCTGTCCCCAGTGTGGAGAAAGATCCAGAACCAGAGCTGGACTGCAGACAGCCAGTCAGAGCAGAACTGGACCAGGTCAGACTGAACATCTGTCTGCTGATGGACTCATTTCTGAAAACTGCTCTGACATGACAGGAAACACTTTTCTGTTTCTTGACTTTCATAGGTGTTTTGCTCTTTCAGCAGATGTTGGTCTGCAGGAGCTTCTAGATGAACATAAGATCAGTCTGAGGAGGAGATGTGAACATGTGACTGAAGGAACTGATGAACCAGGAAGTAGAACCCTCCTCAACAGGATCTACACTGAGATCTACATCACAGAGGGACAGAGTGAAGAGGTTGATACCCAACATGAGGTGAGGCAGCTGGAGACAGCTTCCAAGAAGGAGACCCTCCATGACACTCCAATCAGGTGCCAGGACATCTTCAAAGCCTTACCTGACCAACGTGGATCCATCAGAGTGGTTCTGACCAACGGCGTCGCTGGTGTTGGAAAAAAACCTTCTCAGTGCAGAAGTTCAGTCTGGACTGGGCAGAGGGCTTGGAGAACCAAGATGTCAGTGTGGTGGTTCTGCTGTCGTTCAGGGAGCTGAACTTGATCAGAGATGAGCAGTACAGTCTTCTCAGGCTGCTCCAGGTTTTCCATCCAACATTCCAGAAGGTCTCAGCAGAGCAGCTGGCTGTCTGGAAACTGTTGTTCATCTTTGATGGCCTGGATGAAAGCAGACTTTCACTGGATTTCAACAACAGTCGGGTCCTGTCTGATGTCACACAGAGCTCATCTCTCAACGTGCTGCTGACAAACCTCATCCAGGGAACCTGCTTCCCTCAGCTCTCATCTGGATCACTTCCAGACCTGCAGCAGCCAATCAGATCCCTCCAACATGTGTTGACAGGGTAACAGAAGTACGAGGCTTCACTGACACCCAGAAGGAGGAGTACTTCAGGAGGAGATTCACAGATGAAGAGCTGTCCAGCAGAATCATCTCCCACATGAAGACATCCAGGAGCCTCCACATCATGTGTAGACTCCCAGTCTTCTGCTGGATCACTGCTACAGTTCTGGAGCACATGTTGACTACAGAGCAGAGAGGAGAGCTGCCAAAGACCCTGACTGACATGTTCTCACACTTCCTGCTGGTTCAGACAAAGAGGAAGAAGAACAAGTACCATGAGGGACATGAGACCAGTCCACAGGAGCTGATGGAGGCTGACAGGGAAGTTCTTCTGAAGCTGGGGAGGCTGGCCTTTGAACATCTGGAGAAAGGAAACATCATGTTCTACCAAGAAGACCTGGAGCAG